>JAGDFM010000005.1:284042-321348 GCA_019155715.1 Phytophthora pseudosyringae
ACTCGATACTGGCACTCCCCCCCCCCCCCCCAAGCCGTAGACAAGACTCGTGTCGTGCACCCCCACTGCCGGGAGCCACTTGCAATTAGGCGAGTACAATCATATCTGGAGAGAAAAACAACGGCTGAGAACGCTGTGGTAAACCTTGACATATTTCTGGTTCTCGATGGTTCTGTTGGCAGTAAAGTTTCGACGAAAGAAAACTAATTTGACCGTCGACATGCCAACCTCAGTCATCAGAACGACCCCTCCCCTTATTTTCTTATCTACGCGCCATTCGTCCCCAGTGGGCAGGAAGGCTCTCAAATGTTGGGCCTTCATGGAGCTTTACCGGAACACGGGTACCTAAACACACAACTCCACACCAGGAAACCGGTTCATTCAACTCTCTCGCCATGACGACGCACTCTAGGCGCAGGCCCAGCGTCCGACTCGCTCGCGCGTGACCAGTACACCCAGGTACGTGACATACTCATATGGCGGAGTAGGTATCGCGAAATTGCTGACGCGATCCGAGCTAGGCAATGGTTGCCCAGACTACCAGGGGTACTCCGTTTGTGCGTGGCAGCTGAAGGCTTCTCACCTTGCGTACCCGTCAGTTGGGCGGGTTGTACTCTTCGGGTGACGGTAAAGACGTCGGTGCGATCTTGAGTTGAGCTTGTGTGGACGGTACTTGGGAGATTGTTGGTGACAACCGCGTGGAAATCTTCACTTGGCCTTCGTGTAGAGTCGGTAAGGATCTTTGTGACGGGCCACATCCAAGCTATTACCATAAGTAGGTAGGTACTATTTACATAAGTAAGTACAGTAGCACGCAGCTAACGCGTGCTGTGTTGTCGCTCTCTGATCGGCTGAAAGTGTGAGGATTACAGCCAATCATGAAGCGACATGCATTTGAGTGGCTCACGAGAGGCCGGGATTCCCCACCTTGAGCCTAAACGAAAACAGAGTTATATTTGCCCCAATCCCATACACTTGGGTTTACTATTCCGAGCTTCCTCTTGCAACACTAGTGTAAGACCGTAACGGTACTTCTAGCCCCGTTACAATCTTGGTATACGCTAATCAGCTCGTGTGGGGGGGGGGCTTGGGATGTCCTTTTCGTGCTTGCCGCCTCTGTTGGCGGAATCTTGAGTTGAGGTGTGTCAACCTGGCCAAGCGATCCAGGGCCTTCAGCGGCTTCTCCGTTCGCGCCTTGGTGGTGTCTTGATCGTCAGGAGGGCAAATATACTTCCCAGACCGGAATCCAAAGGCACTTGTGTCTTGCAAGGAAAATCTCTCTCTGTTATATACTTTAGCTCCTATCCCTCTGTGTCTGCTCCCTCTCACAGCAAACTGGATCCCTTCTCCCAGTTATCTGGCTCCAACTCAGATTGGGGATGATGTACCCTAAAACGGGCATTGATCTTGATCGGGTTCGATCTCGATTGGGCAGATTTGTCCAAATGATTGTGTCCAGATCGAGGTCGATCTGGGTCAACTCAGGTGTACCCAAAACATTGGTACGACTCAGATTCCCGTCCGATCCCTGACAATCTTAAAACCGAGTAAGTCGTGCTGATCGATCGCAATCCGCCGATCGCCGTCTCCTTTCCTGACAAGAATCTCCAGCACTCCACCATACTCTCCGCCTAGACGTTTGCCGTACTCGCGACGATAGGAAGTAAGCCTACCTCACCACGGATGTCACGGTCCTAGCTTGAACAGTGTACTAACTATCCTCACTGACTGGATCAGTTGTCTCCAAGGTGATGAGGTGCAGTAGCGCGGGCAGATGGTGACGGTGCCCGCTGCGTTCGAAGTGTGATTCGGACGCTCGAGCATCCCCCTTTCGATTGCTCAAGGCGTTCTGAGTATCCCTCTACTGGCTACTCTGTCTGAGCCCAAGGTCTGACAGGAGAGATCAATGCATAGGTAGTATGGACTTGACGAGGTGTCCGTTGAAGGCGTGACAGTCGAGATTTTTCAACCTCTTACACAACTAACGAACAAGTGAATCTTTGGTTCACACGAAAACTCCGAGGATGGTCCAGGGGAGAAGGCTGTTGGTTTATATCCGTGTCGGGTCACTTCACGCCCGTAGGAGCCAAGCAATTCAGCTGTACACTGCGGCAAGGAGAGGTACGACGGAGCCAGGGGCCGTGATTGAGACGGTGGCGGTAGGACCTCGCTTCCTACTCCAGCGAGGGGAATGTCGATGGCTGTGATCCCTTCTTACGGAGGAGTGACGATTGGTGGAGCTGGCGTAAATGGACACGGCGCGGTCAACGGGGCACTCGCCGAAAGTCTTGTACCATCCCTTCCCGCCTCAGATGATGGCGAACTACCCAGGGAGCGGCATGACCCAGTGGACCAGGATACTCTGCGTGTGCTGGTGGTTCGACAAATAATCCCGGCGGATACACGGGTTACTACCTGTAGACTGGACCGTTCCAGACGTACAAGCCTGGTGGCGGAACGCTTTGTCCTGCTGGATGGATGTAAAGAATCTGATGGTCGGTATTCTAGCAGAGGTGCGGAACGCAGTCAAGGTGATCGTTCCGTTCTATTTGGATAGCGCCTCGAGCGAGAGCGTCGCTGCATTCTGGTGATCATCCGAGAAGTACACGCAAGGCATGAACAGTTCATTGGGACTGACTGTGTTTGAGCAGTGTCAAAGGGGCAAGGTCGGTCAGGAGTGGTGGTACAATTCAGTATAGACAGCGTTGAGGCTCTGCGAACCGCTTCAGCTAGCACAGCTGTGGAGCTGATTGAAGTCTGCCAAGAGGAACCGTGGCGAATCGGCTGCGGAATGGGGGGGCTACATCATGGCCATGCGCAATCGCTCAACTACAACGTGCCCCGCATGAGATTCGAGTTTTCCTGGATGGTTAGTGTAACAAACAGATGCGGTGATGCCGAACTCGAGCATGGTGATGTCGATCGAGGAGGCCTGTACGTTATTGCTGTACAAGAATTGTACCTGCCCGTCGAGAAGGAGGACGAGTTCGTTAGAGATCCTGGGGAGCCCATTGCTAAGTCGGACACATCGAATCAGTCTCATTTGTGGTAGCAGCTGTAGCAGATGAACAAGTTTATGCTGCAACAATATCAGAACGTCCTAGAACCAAGGGGGCGAATCTGTGCTGTTGCTCCGAACGTGTCTCGTACGATTGTGTCGAGTAATTTTGGAACGGCAATGACACTCATACGGCGGAAGGAGTTAGTGTACGAGGACGGTGGAAATAGTTGAATTGTAGTCGAGAGACGTGCCCATGCGTTACGGGTCGTTGCAACCGCTGCAATGAAGGTGGTCACTATTCGATGGAGTGCAATCTGCCAAGGCCATAAGGTAACCGGAGTGGAGGAAGGCCGACGACTGGTTACACCTCAGTAGCGCTCTGTGCGTGGAGACGGGTCATTGACTCTCCAAGTGTATGTCGCTGGACACACTGGAGGGCTTAGACCGGGTGTCAGTCGCGTCACCTGCGACCACGACTTCGTCTCAGTAATGAAGAGGGCGAGAGGAAGGGAAAGAAAGTGCCGCTCCTTCCGTTTGCCTAACTGGTGACATATGGCACCACCGGTGCTGAACACGGTCGATGCGCCAGTGGAGACTCCTGTACGGGATGCGACGGAACGCTAAACCAAACAGGGCGTTCCGGTCGCAAGTGGAACTGCTGAAGTTGCTGTGCTTGATAAAGGGAACGGATGAGGCCACCCAGCTCACGGAACGAACTGGTTAGATAAACGTGGAGAACGAAGGCGACGCCTGATGCTGAAACGAAAGCTGCCAAGGGAGTGGGGGGAACCCCGGGGCGAGTGGAGAAGATGATGTTTAAGAGGAGACGGGAGAGTCGACTTCTGATACATCGATGGACAGTGGAGTGCTCGCCTCGTGTCTGTGAAATGCTGGCTGCGCTATCGGGACTACTGCTGCGAACAACACGATTTTGTGGTCGCGACGAAGAGGATGACAAATTGGATCAAGTACCAAGGGTGAGGCGTCCGACAGTCGCTACGATCGCTTGTTCTCCGACCGGAAAGCGCGGTATATTGAAAAGGGAAACTACAAGGAATTGGAGGAACGGTTCTTCCCTCGAGATGAGGTCGGGATACCGCGTCTCTTGAAGAGGAACGCTGAAGGCCAACCGAAAGCGACGCTCGGCGAGCTGAGTGTCGAATTCAGGGTTCCAGTTGAAGAGCTAGCACGAATCAATGATATATCGTCAGGAGTCCTCTCAATTCTGGTGGATTGGTTGAATTGGTATAAGGAGACTCTCGCTGTATTGGAAGAATCGAAGCATGCCAACCGATCGGAGGTGATGACAACGGAGTAAAAGTGTTGGGGTCGACGGTCAAGATTATGGAGGAATTGAATAGCGGAGAGGCAACTGTGTCACGGGCACCTACGGCTCAAGGAAACCTCAGTTCTTTTACGGTGACTGGGTCGACCATCGACAATGACCTCGAAGGAAGCTGAATGGTGGATACGGAATATGAGGTGCTAAGGAACGTGTGCGGTCGGCTTCATGGAGTTGACGACGACGACAAGCGGTCTACTGATGTCTCAAAAACAGTCAAAGGAGTGGTCCCATTCTGATGGTGTTCCGGAACTCGTTCACGAATCTACGAATTGCTGAAGTAAGCGATGCAAAACGCTGCGCGAGATGATCGCGAGAGAGAAGCGACTACCGAGGAAGTGCCTCCCGTCCGTGACACGTTGGACGAGGGTTACGATGAGTTGCTACGCAAGCACTTCGTGAGCGTAGGTGGAACGGCGCGTGGTCAGTGGCTACTAGACGCCGTCCCGTGGGCTAAGGCGTACTACTCAGAGGAGGCACCAGCGATATTGGATAACCAGTGGGGAACGCCTTAGTCACCGTGCTGCTTGCGTTGCGTCCGGGACTCATTCCTTGGGTACTATAAAAATATGTCGATTACACTACCGGGCGAGCCTGCCTTATGTGGAGCTCACAATATCTACGTGATGTGTGTCAAAAGTTTGCGAAAACGGCGGTGACGACCGGGTCTCGGAGCAGCCACGTGTAGACGTCCTAGACGATGAGGAACGTGTGGTTCCCGAGGGGAAGCGAGTTATATGCAGTGTGAGTGGCATCGAAGCATTCGTGAACGGATTTTGCGATTGCTGTCCGTCCAAACAACTTGCTGACACCAGAACAGTCACTAACTTGGTCGACAATGAGACCCAAAAACCTATTAGGAGGGCTACGGAGTCTTTGAGGTAGTACATTGCGAGTCTGGATAGCGTGACGGGTCATGTGGTTCGATGCGGACTGATTGCACTTCCGATTACACTGGGATATCTGGAGATGATGCAGGCCTTTGTGGTCGTGGATCAACGTGTAATAAAAACACAAGAAAGCGTTCTCTTGGCATGGTCGGTACCATGTGGTCGACCAAGTTGGGGTGAACACCTACTGAACAGTCACCTTGAGTCATCAGAGCAAGATCATAACTATTAACATCTACTGCTTGAAGCATTTCGAGGGTCGCTGGAGTCATCCGTATATCTCGGACGTGACGGAAAGTGTGTTGCTGGGGATGGATTGGAGCATATTTAACGGCGACGATCGTGAACGATCGGTTCACATTCTCAAGCGAGGAGTTGTGTATGACAGGGCTTTGGATGCTGTTTGTCTGTTGCGGCCGATGAATGAGGCGCTACGAACGGCATTGTCGAAGCGTGTTACCGGTCGTGGTTGGGTCAACATGCAAGAACGAGTCAGGACACGCGAAAAAGGTGAACTTACGCGCTTATCAAGGATGAGGGGCAGCAATGAATATGAGGGACCTGAGCTACCGGGGAACGCTCCCGTGAACAGCGTCCCGGTCAGTTTTTCTACTAGCACGGAAGAAGAGGCTGCGACCGAACGTCAAGCATGTTCCATGGCTCTAATTACGGCTGGAGGTGTCAAGTGGGGGCGTCAACACGAAGTCGGTGGGGAGGGGGAGTCATGTTCTCCTAGCCCCACACATGTGTAAAGAGTCCGACCTAAAGTACGGTTGTCACCGTACGGGATCCGCAGCAGATTGATATTTAGACCGTTTACTACAACTGCAGTACTACGGTTGCAACTGCGACCCCCCTACCTACCACAACCACAACAGGTCATATACAGCCCTCGGAGCGTGTACCAAGAGCAGCACACTCCAGTAACAGCACCAACAGCTTCACAGAATGGACGCAAAGTGGCTACGTGTTGGCCAAGGTGTTTGGCCGTCAGATCCGAAGTGACAAGGACGATGTGGATGGGGTAAGTTGTCCCAGCTCGCGTCCTTCAGTCACTCTATCACATTATGCAGCATAGTTTCCTTCATTTAGTGTGCATTCCGTCCATTTATTGTAGATTAAGTAAGCTTGCTCCCAACTTGACGTTTTGGACGTTTATCCGTCCTGCTATCTATTCGACCTGCTATCTATCCAATCCGTGCAAAAACATTACACATTTTAGCCAATCATACCCGAATCTGGTTCCCAATTATTTAGGGAAATCATGGTCCATATTAAATAATTATACATACGAAAACAGTCCATATAGCATTACTCGCTAACGTCCACAAATTCCCAACACATTTTTTGCATTTGATTGTTGGTGGCGGTGTCTCACTCGATTGCATTTGGAAACATGCAGCGTGCGGCGAGAGGGCTTGACATCCCACAAGGGACGGCAGGGCAAGAGTTGTGACGGGGGCCACACGCACCTTGGCGTGATGAAGCGTAGCTTCTAACCGGAAAGACGCCTGGCGTCTCTGTCGTTTTGTTCGCACGAGGGGGCCCTGCCTTCCTGTGGTTTATGGTTCCTGGAACCAAAGCCTTGCGATCTTCGAGGTTAGACTTAAACTGAGTTTATTGACTGTCACACTCTAGTCCCTATTTACTGTAACTACCTGAAAAGTGAACCGTCCTTTAATGACGACAGCTTAATGGATAGGGGGTTTCAAAGTGCTCATTAATGAGCCTCATTTTTAGCAAAGATGAGGCAACGCCCCGACGCCGAGAGTTGTTATGTAAGTGTAAAAAGGTCCATAAAAACTGAAATATAGGAGCAGAAAAAAATTAGTCCAATGATGCGTCCTCTGAGGCCCATTTTTGGACTCATTAATGTGCCTGCTGCTATCATTGGATCGCGCTCATTCATTTTCGTTGGCAAGAAATTTAGTATTTCGTGAAAAAGTGCGGCATGTTGGGTCGGCGTACCCTTAATTTGTTCAAGTATTTTGGAATCCCCCTTGTGATTGGCTCTCTACGTTGGGAGCGTTTTTTGGGAACTCGTCGATTACTGGGTATTTAACCGTCATATCTTGGGACCAATCATTATGGCGTAACACTGCGCGGAATGCCTTCCAGTACTTGATGGCCGAGCGAATAGTTCACAGCGCGAGGTCAGGCAGGAACACATAGTACGTGGCATTCCGAGCACGACATCAAGCATTGCACGCTTTGCGTCGGGACACGAATATTAAAAGATTCCAAATAAATATAATCGTGAGTATCAAGTTGTACAACCGATGCAAGGCCCTTGCCAGTATCCTCTGGGATCAGTAGTAAGGATTATTTTCTTACTCAAAGCATTGCCTATTGTAAAGTGTAATGTACGGCACGCCAACGGGTAAGCAAAGCCACGTTTAGAGACTTCACCGCAGCGTCTGGTAAGTGAACAGAGCTCTTGCAGCTGGAGCGAAGGTGACGTTGAAGCTGTGAACACACAGTGTGTGTCACACATATGTACACCATGTGGTCTACACAATACTTGCGCGTTGTTGCCAACAACTTGTTGGCGTTGCATGCCCCGCCGTCCGATTGACGCGGGCGTTTCTGCCCGTTGCGCGCGAAGGTGTCGGCGTACCGGTAGCAATGCTATGATACCATCATGCTACAATATGTACCATCTCGCTGCTTGTGTTCACCGCTGGCTGCCCGCGCTGAATCCTGGCGTAATCAGCTATCACCGCCTCTCCTATATGTAATAGGCGTCCTATGGGCTTTGTAATACAAACTTTGTAAGGCCATTTTCTCAGGCTCGAGCGCGTCAATCGCGCTATGCAATAGATACCCGCTTAAGTATCGATCGTTACCCACGAAGTCTCCCTCGGACGTTTGCAGCGCGAGATTCTACACTTACACGGGAGACCCAGAGATGCTGAATCGCAGTATCTCACTTGCTTTTTGTAAAGGTGTTGCTCAATGGGGGCACCGTCATGCGACAAAACCGAGCCACTTTTCCTCTCGACAACCGCTCCAAGCGCTGGGCAGTTTTCCGCAGTCATTTACCGTCATCTCCCCTAGCGGTCCGGTCCCGTGCGGCAGCCTTTGCGCGCTCCCCCCCACCCCCCCCCCCGCGCCCGCCCCTCCGTGCAGTGCAAGCCGACTCGCGTCTTCTTTCGTCTGCCGTCTCTCCGGTCTCGATTGACCCCACAGTCCCCGAGTTACTTCGCCCTAGATCCCGTATCCCCCCCCATGGCCCGCTCCAGCGACTCCAAGCAGGCTCTGCTGCTAAACCCCGAGTTCTGGACGCCCAAACAGCTGGAGGAATGGCTCAAGCGCTTCGAGGACGGCCGCTACGCACGGTTTGCGGGCCCGCTGAAGGGCCGCAAGGGCGCAGAGGTCGTGCGCTTCGTCGCCGCCGACTGGGCGCAGCTCAACCCGCAGGACCTGGCCACGAGCCTCCGCTTCACGCTGCTGGGCATGGTGCAGGTGGCTACGAACGACGACTCGGTGGCCATCGTGACGGACTTCGTGCCGCTCGCGAACTCGCCCGGCAAGGTCCAGCGGGGGTCGGCCCACAAGACGGTGCCGGTCAAGTTCCCGCCGATGGTGGAGCTGCCCTCCGTTCCGGTGCTGGTCCTCACAGCGCTCTTTGTTATCCTGGCCATACTGTGCTTTACGGTCCTGCGCGGACCTCTGGCGGACATCGGCATTGACTCGGAGAGTTTGGTGAAGTACGGATCGATTCCGCTTGTCAGCGTGGTGTTCACGTACTTTCACATTTGGGTGGCGCTGTGGATGACCTTCTACCCGCTCCAGTACCAAGGATGCTTGCAGATTCCGGACACCAATACGGGCTTCGGGTGGCAGGGAATCGTCCCGAACAAAGGGGAGAAGATGGCTCGACAGGCGGTGCAGATTATGACCCAGCAGCTGCTGCACGTGTCGGAGGTGTTTGCCAGGATCGAGCCGGCGCAGGTGGTCAAGGAACTGGAGCCCATTCTGTTCAACACGATTCACACGGTCGTGGAGGACATGGCTCTGAAGTACAGCCCGGACTTGTGGGCTGTGCTGCCGGCCAAGGTGAAGGAGGAAATTGTGGAGAAGGTGAAGGAGGAATCGCCCGCCCACATTGAGGCACTCATGGACGAGATCCGCAACAACATCGAGGATGTCTTTGACCTGGAGGATATGGTCGTGACCAACATGTGCAAGGACAAGCAGCTTCTGGTGAACATGTTCGTCACGTGCGGATACTCGGAGCTGGCTTTCATCCGTAACTCGGGTGCCTACATGGGAGGGATCTTTGGTCTCATGCAGATGGGCATCTGGTTTGTGTACTCCGACCGTATCGTGGTATTCCCTGTGATCGGTCTGCTTGTCGGCACGATCACCAACTGGCTCGCTCTTAAGATGATCTTTGAACCGGTGAACCCTAAGAAGTACTGCGGCATCACCTTCCACGGCTTGTTCCTCCGTCGTCAGAACGAGGTCGCCGAGGTCTATGGCAAGATGGTTGCTCGCGATGTCCTGAACTCGCGCAACATTTTCGAGGCTATTCTGAAGGGCCCGTACTCGGATCGCCTGTTTGAGCTCGTGTACGACAACGTCCAGGAGGCCGTCAACGCTGCCACTGAAACTACGCAAAAGATTATTAACTTCAGCATTGGCGAGGAAATGTACGCCAACATTAAGGAGGATGTGACCAACCACATCGTGGAGATCTTCCCGGACAGTCTGCGCCAGATCGAGAGCTACGCCACTATCGCCATGGATTTGGAGGTTACGCTGCGCGAGAAGATGAAGTTGTTGTCGTCAGAGCAGTTCGAGAACCTGCTTCACCCGATCTTTGAGGAGGATGAGTGGAAGCTCGTGGTCATGGGCGGTGTGCTAGGCGTTGTGATCGGTGTTGTCCAAGCTTTCCTTATCAACCACTAACCAGCCTCCTAAACCCCTAAAGTAGTTTTCAGGGCGAATGCTGCAGTTGACTTGATGGAGGACCGTTAATGGTACTCTTAGATTGACGGCTGCGCCTCGTGCGACGAAATAGGACTCTCCTGATGCTTGAAATGGATAAATTATCAATTCACACGTGTATTCATTTGTTGTTGCTTCCAACTTCCAACTTGCTGTCACAACTTGTGCGCTGCGTCGTCTAGAGCTGCGTTTGGTCGACGCTGAACTGGCAAACTGGACAGACCTTGTTCAGGGACAGCCACGAGTCGACGCAGTCGGAGTGATACGAGTGGAAGCACGGCAGCGACTTAATCTCCTCGCCGACTTCGAAGCTGCAGCGGCATATCAGACAGCTACAGACAGCAAGACAAGACATTAGCAGGACCCTCGAAATCATTTTGGAAAAGCAGACGCAAGCGTACTCGGGGGTTCCATTGTTGTCACTCTCTTTGGACGTGCTGAAGGTATACGTTGGGAGTTGATTGATCAACGAAGCAGATGCGCCGCGACTGAAAGGGAAAACAATACAAGTGCGTTAAACCAGCCTTGCTAAGCTGGCAATTACTTGCGGCTCAACGTACGATTTCGTGGTGTAGGGACGGCGGCCCTGCTGGTCTCGGGCAGGAGGAGGTGGCTCGTTCGCCTCAGTCTCGATGCTCACTGCAAGAACAAAGGTAGCACAAGCCAACGGTGAATAACTTAGTAGCCCATACAAGCACGACATTAAAATGCAGAAGATGACGCTTACCAATTCGATAATCCAGGCTTGGCTGAATGTCAGTCACTGGAATTCCTCTCACAAACTGCAACAAGGATCCCAAGACGTCAGTCGTAACGCATGAGTAAACGAACAACAGTACTAAACTCATACAAATTTGTACGCACCTCGTCGTCATAGTTATTTCCTGGGGTGTCTACATGTACAAAGGCAACAAGAACGACCATAATCGATGTCAGCAATGACCATCACCATCGATACTTGCACAAAATGCAACGTACCCAGATCCGTCTCATACAAATGCTGCAGCCACCGTGCATACTCCTCGTCAAAAGGCATTATTCCTGTAGGCATCCCACACCCGTGTAAGAACTCGACTAATAAACAGCAGTCAAGTAAAATACGCACCTGCGCCCACGTCGAAGGAAGATGGAGCGTTCTCGTCCAATGACTCTTCGCTCGCTCCCATCGTGATTACTTTCTCGCGAATAACGTCCGGAAGTACAAAGCGGAACAAGTGGCGCAAAGGCAGCACTTTCGTTTGGCCATGACCAGCATCGACGTGAAAGAGGAGGTAGATGTCCACATGATTCCTGTGCGCCTTTCGAATCACATCAATTTTCTCTAATGTGAGATCTCCGAAAGGCGTCCGGATACCAGACTGGCCCAACAGGAAAGTGACAGCACTTGGGCCATCGTATCGCATAGCCTTGGCACGACTATCACGCCGCTGCTGCTCGGCGAATTCGCTGACCTGAGCTACATTCCCGTTTGCATGCGCAGCTGCTGCCGATGACGCACCAGCGGAGCTGATTTCGTCCATTTGTCTAATGGGCAACGGCAACTCCATCGCGGGGAAAGCGCTGGAATCGTGGGAGTACAAGATGCGAACCGTAAACTGCTTGGGTAGTGAGAACGTCGACGAAATGCAGTCGAAGTCACCCTTTTCGAGGCTCAGCGTGGCAACTCCGACATCTTCTTCCCTTAGCCCAGCTTCCCCCTCGACGACTTGCAGCTCTAGTAAAATGCTGGCATGTAATCGGCTCTCAAAAATCAACTCCCCCTGTCGCCCGAACGGCAAATGATACATCTTGATCATCAGATCGCTGCAATTCTTGAATTGCCTCCCCACCCGGAAAAGGTGCATTCCACTATGAAGATCCACATCTCGGACTCCGTTCACCATGCTGGAAAATAGAACTCCCTTCTCGTTTTGAATCACGAAATAAGGTCTGCAGATGTCCGCCAATGGCGACAGGGTAGCAGGGGTTGAACTGACAGCGTCATCCGCACAATCAGGACTTGACAACAAATCAATCTGTCGGATGTAGATCGGCCGAGTTGCTGGAGTAACAGCGATACCTGTCAGTTTTTGTTTTTTCTCCTCCAGTGCTGGTGAGTCAGCGCAATCCACTAACTTCCTGTCACGCATCTCCAGTAGCTTGCCAAAGTCGGCAATGTATCGCGCTTGAGGTCGCGGCAATCCACCAGTATATGCTGCGTTTTTCGGGTCATTACCGCTGAAGGTTCGCTGAAGCTTAGCCGGCCAGGTTTCCGCGAGCTTGATGTGCTGCAGGTACGCACTAAGCAGCTCGTTTCCAAAGTTTTCAGGGAAAGAAGACGCATCCGTACAGTAGAGCGTGCAGCATGTTGCAAACACGCTCATTTGCTCGTTGTTGGGGGCAAGCAAAATTGCAACATTCGATGGCTTCAGGTCCAGCCATGCCGCGACTGTCGAGGTAACCACGAAACCGGAATGCATCGACGGAATCGGCCCACGGCAGTACGAGATTGAAGCGATCCGTCCGTCTGGCAAGCAAAATCATGCAGCCAAAATGCATTAGTTCAACAAACCCTGCAAACACATTGAAAGCAAGAAAAACGTACCGCAAAACTCATCAAACACTAGGGGCTTGAGGTGCATCCTTTTCACTCCGTCAAACAATCCACAGTCAAACACACACGCGCCGTCCTCAAACCTGCAGTACCAACAAGCAACCATGCATGTCAGAGAAATTCACCCACTTCCAACTTGACGAGTGCCCCGCACCTCTTGGACATTTGCGCGTCCAACAGCTCCAGCACCTTCACCGCTGCGTTCCAATTGCGCGCCGATGAGTACGCGCCAAAGAGCCTGCTGAACGTCGTAATGTGCGGCGGCGCCACGCAATAAACCCTGCAGCAATCAGCAACAGTAAAATAAAAAATAAAAACTCTCAGTATCCGCACACACGCCTCCCTGCCCTCCATCTTCTACCACCAACCTCGGTGCAATCTGAATGAAACACCCGTCCTCGCTGGTCTTGGCGAACAGTGCGTACTGCACCGCGCTCTGCAGCGAGGCCTGCAGTCGGTAGGTCCAGAGCAGCACCTTGTACGTGTTGGAGGCCGCGTTCTCGCTCTCCTGCTTGATGTCGTCGGCGTCTGTGGCCGCCTCAATAGCCTCGAAGCTCTCCTGGGCGCCCAGCAGCAGCGAAGGCGGGGGCGGCGGCGGCACCGGCATCTTCTCCTCGCTGTCGTCGGCGCTTGCGTTCTCCTCTGCGATCGCCTCCATGGCCGTCACCTCGGTGGGCGACGGGGGCAGCGACAGATTGAGCAGCAAGCGACGCACGCGCGGATCTTCGGCGACGCGCTCCGAGTTCATGCGGCGGATGAGCACGGAGCCGCGCTCCACCCACGCCAGGCTCTCGGGGAACTGCTGCTCGCTCGCCATCACACCGGGGAATTGTCCTCTGTAAAAATGAGCTCCTCGAGTGAAGCTGAAGCTCCGACGCTTGGGGATAGGGCGAGAAGGGTGTTTTAGATGGAAGTTGACTTGGTTTTAGTATGGATCTGGAGAGTTACAGCACCGGATGTAAGATAGGGGAAAATAACCTTTTATGGCGTCGCGGTTCATGTAGAAGATGGCAATTGGGCGCGTGGGCTTGTGCGATTGTTGACATGGAGTCGCAGCGCTGGTCAAATGACTGGGAGATCATCACTCGAAAGAAAACATGAACTTATTAACTAGAGAGGAAGCTTGACCGACCTTTCATTATGCCACGCAGCCTACTTACTACGTGCCTACTTGCGCGGGGGCGGGGCCACGTTCTGCGGCAGGGCCTTGCCGTAACCGGAGCGGAAGGTGGTGCCCATGCTGCCAGCGTCCTCGTTCGCGGGCTTGGTGGAGGGCTTGGCCCACTCCAGCTTGAGGATCAGGTGGTCGTAACCGTAGCCCTGCAGCTTGTTCAGGGCCTTCTCGGCGTCCTCGCGGTACACGAAGCTGACAAAGGCGAAGCCGCGCGACTGGAACGTCTCGCGGTCCTTGGCCAAGTACACGCGGGACACGGGGCCGAAGGCGCGGAAGAGCTCCTTGAGATCGTCCTCGCGCGTGTCGGGCGACACGTTGGTCACGCGCAGCGTCGCGCTGTCGTCGCGCGAGTTGTCGCCGCCAGTGTCGCCGCCGGCACCGCCCACGCGGCCGCGCAGACTGGGTGGCACGTACTTGCTGGAGCCGAAGGCGCCTTCCAGAGCGGAGCCGCGCGCGGTAGGCTCGACGGACGGGGCAGGGGGGAGGCCGACCTCGCCGGCCTCGGCGCGCTTGGCCATGTCCTGCTCCAGCTCCTCCTTGGGCGTGTCCTTGTAGGGGCACTTGAGCGTCCAGTGGTCGCCCACCATGCCACAGTGGCGACAGACCACGATGGACGAGTTCTTGACGCCGGCGAAGATGTTCTCCTCCTCCTTCTTCTCGCCGGGCAGCACCTGGTCGGCGTTGGGGTCCTCGAGCGACACCTCCTCGTAGGACCTGTAGGTGACGTTGCTGCCGTCGCCGTCGTCCAGCGCGTCGCCGAACTTGCGCCACTTCTTGCGCTCGAGCGCGCGCTTGCTGATGCGCTCCACCTCAGTCACCTTCTTGACCTTCTTGGTGATCTTCACCTTGTCGCCGGCCTCGTTCACCTTCCACTCCACGATCTGGCGCACGCCCCGCGAGTCCGGCTCGCTCTCCACGCGCTGCGGCAGCATGTCGTCGTCCTCATCGCCCCATCGCATGCCCGAGATCGCCATGGCGTCTTCAGGAACCTTGAGTAACTGAGGGGGTTGACTGTCTGGATGGAGGCCAATCGTTGGCCCGCGAGAGAAATCCCATCCGATTGAACCCAATACGGTTAAGAACCGTTTGGGAGACTGTTTAATATGCGTTTATCAATAAAAACACAGGTTTCATTCACCCAAAGCTGAAAACCGACCGTTGAGTTGAAGCTAACCACCGCCAGGATGCTGTCTCGCGAGAGCTTGCGACGCGAACTGGAGCGCGAGTGGGCGCTAATTGAGAGCGCGGAGAAGAAGGTGCCAGGTCGCAGGAGTTTGTGGAAGTAGGTTGCCCCAACTGACGGTGCGTATGTTGGTGCAGCTCGTGGAGGAGAAGAAGAAGGTTGTGGCCGAGTGGGTGGGCGTGGAAGACGCGCAGCGAGAGTACGACACCAAACGCGACGAGTACGTAGCAGATCGAGACGTTTTCTATTCGATCTTGTTCTTTTCTTGTTTTTTTGTTTGTTAACGATAAGTTGCCTTTTTCTCTTAGGTTTGAGAAGAATGTGAGCAAGCATTTCAGCTTTTTGCCAGAGGAGACCGTGGTCATCTTCAATGTTGGCGGGCAGGTGCGTTTACTACGACACAGGCTGACGTGCATGCAGATTTAAACTGAAGCAGGTCCGTTTGTGGCGCAGATGTTCAAGTCGACCGTGAAGGTTTGGACTCGGGATCGCTTCTCGATCCTTGCGCAGCTCTGCACGAAGTCTCCGAGGCTTCGCCCCGATAAGGACGGGTCGTTCTTCTTTGACAGGGACTTTTGGGTCTTTCGGCTTATCCTCGCGTTCCTGCGAGAGAGCAAGCTGCCGGATGCAGTCGAGGAATTGCGTGAGCTATACTGTGAGGCCAGCTTCTATCGGTTGGGGCTACTTCGACACGCAATCGAGGCTCGGATGATCGGTGAGGACGCCATGGTAACGAATGTGTTGCAGGCACGGCCGAGGGAGGTAACGAGCGCACCGACCACAGTAGAAGAGAAGGGTGGCAAGGCCGATACGCCAGTTGCCGAAAACGCGACACCATCGATTCCCAGCAAATACAGTGCGCTGCCTGATCCCTTTGGATTTACATCGAAGAAGTAAAGCTAGAGTTCACGCTGTTCACAGTACTGGCGCTATTATAATTTTAGTCAATTGTTGCGGTGGTTTCTCTACGTAGGCGCCGCTATTTTACTTGTGCTCATTTAGATTATCTGTTTTGGCACGTTGCAGCTTACAGAAATGAAGGGATGTCGTCACACTGCCTCAAGTTGTGAGTGTGAGCATTAATCACAACGCCGTGATTTGCCCAAGTTCATCGCAACGTACGACTGATCCGGCTTGGGGAGGGTATCGGAATACTTCTGAAAGACTGTGCTCGCCTGGACACGTGGCTGGAACCGGTCAGTCGACGTGAAAAACTTCAACGAAGCGGGCGCATCTGTATCAGTGCAACTACGTCACTATATTACTTGTTTTCAAACTCGGGCAAAGTGTATAATCATCGTGGGTGTTGGACGGAGTGCTACCACGTCGGCACGCAATTCACGGCAAGGTACTTCAAGGTGACCCTGCTCGACGTCTGTAGCACGATGTAATGGTTGTACCCATTTACGCTACTCGCTGCACTTTCATTCTATAGCGTATTCCCGATGGCGTGCTCTCGTCCATCGATCGTCGCCTCACCAGGATGTCGTCCAGCCAAGTTGAAGTTGCCATCCTTTGACAAGATAGTTGTCTCTCCTGTCACGAGAGCATGCCACAGTCATCATCTGGTCGAATTGCAGTACATCTGTGGCACGGCTGCGGCTCAGTCTGAGCCGCGCGGTGAAAGTATCACAACATACATGAGGGCCCACCTTGCACGTTGAAACCCACAGTCTTTTATTCCCGCTAGCGCTTTTACCTGGCCGAAGCATCTTCAGCATGTTGCACATTCCCTTCTGGGGACCAGTATGCACATGAAAGCGGGCTCATTTTAATAAAATTAAAATCCTGCCTCGAACAGCAACGAGAGAGCACTCGCGCCATGCCAGAGCTTGCTCAGCTTCCCCAGCAATCCCATTCTACAATTTGCATCCTTCTCGCAAGCCGCCAAGAATCCGTCAAACATCGTAAAGCATGCGTCACAGTCGTCGCCACAGGCTACTGCTGAGCCTCATGCTGCTGCTGAGTGTGATCTCTCCATCTATCCAAGCTGCGTACGAAGTCGAAGAAACGGAGGAAGCGACGGTGGATCCGGACGTGGGCAAGACCGTCGTCGAGATCGTCCAAGCTCGCGGCTACGACATCGAGACCCACCAAGTCACCACCTCCGACCGATACGTGCTCACGATGTACCGCCTGTCCAAGACATACGCTGAAAGTCAGTCGGGCGCTGCTGCCGCTGCCAACAAACCCGCAGTTCACTTGCAGCACGGTCTGCTGGACAGCAGCTTCACGTTCGTCTCCAACTTCCGTAACCAGAGTTTGGCGTACGTGCTGGCCGACGCGGGCTTCGACGTCTGGCTCGGCAACAACCGCGGCACGACGTGGTCCCGTTCACACCTCGACTACACCACCGACGACGACGAGTTCTGGGACTTCACGTGGGAAGACATGGGGCTCTACGATCTGCCTGCGTTCGTGAACCACATCCTGGACACCACCGGCCGGTCGACAGTGAGCTACGTGGGCCACTCGGAAGGAACGACGCAAGCATTTGTGGGTTTCTCCAAGAACCAGGAGGTCGCGAAGAAGGTCGACTACTTCGGTGCGTTGGCCCCGGTTGCTTGGACTGGGCACGCAACGGCTGCGCTCTTCGTTGCCCTGGCCAAGCTCGAAGTGGACGTGACGTTCCTCAACCTCGGGTTCACCAGCTTTCTGCCGCACAGCGACCTGCTCACGGTGCTGCTGTCGGACATCGTGTGCACCAACGTGGCCGACATCTGTGACTCGGCCATGGGTCTCATCGCCGGACCGTCGGACAACCTCAACGCCACCCGCATCCCCGTGTATCTATCGCAGACCCCTGCCGGCACGTCGGTGCGGAACATGGCGCACTACGCGCAAGGCATCCGCGACGACACCTTCGCGTCGTACGACTACGGCTGCAGTTGTCTGCGCATCCTAGGCATCGGTCTGTGCTCGACGCTCATCTGCAAGAACAAGGTCGTATACGGCAGCTTCGACCCGCCTGCCTACCCGGTCGGCAGCATGGTGTACCCGCGTACGGGCTTCTACATCGGCGCGACGGACACTTTCGCGACGGCAACGGACATCGCCCAGATCCGCTCCGGACTCCCGAGCGGCACCATCGTGTACGAGAAGACCATTGACGCGTTCTCGCACCTGGACTTCACGTGGGCTGAGAACGCCAACACGCTCGTGTACCAAGACTTGCTGCTGCAGCTCAACAAGTACGCGGGCCAGACGTACTAGTTCGGGTCCAGTAACCGGTAGAAAGGCAAGTTGAAGTGTAGTGTCGAAAAAATATAGTGTCGAGAATATGTCAAAAAGTAATTGTTTTCGACATGTATACTATTTCACAGTTTTCGTCGAAAACATGACCCGCAAGGCGACGAGCGAGCGCCGTCGCGCACAGGTTGCCGAGGCGACGGTGCTGATGGTGACGGGCGCATGGGTCACGTACCTGGTTCAGGAGGCACCGCAGCAGCTTGCCCAGGCACCAGATCTGTTCTGCGTGGGCGGCGTGTGCCAAACCGACGGCCTCGCTACCGTGCTGCTCGTCTTGCATATCCTGGGCTTCTCCGCCGTGCTGTGGTCGATTTTCAGGCCGCAGGCTCTGTCCAAAACGCTGCGAGCGTCGTCCAGGTTCGTATCTAGCAATTTATTGTCAACTGCCAATTCGCAGTAATATTTAATTTATTTTTACACAGACAAGAGCGCGACGCTGGACTCGTAGTGGGCTGTGTGCTGCCCCCGTTGGTTCTGCTGAGTCGCCTGCTGGCCGAGATTTACCAGGAAGAAACCTTTTCGAGCTTCACTTTCTTCTACGCGTGGACCAGCATTTCCATCGGCGTCAGTGTGCTGTTGAAGGTCGCGGTTTTCGGGACAGTGACTTCGTTCAGTGTCAATGCTCTCGTGGACGTGGTGCTGCTGCCAGTGACGTTCGGACTTCTGAGTCCAGTCGAAGCAGAGTGGAGATTTCTGTTGGCTACGGGTGGACGAATCGCTGCGGCTGCTGTGCTGGCAGCGGGCTTCAGACTTCTGCCGCGGTCGTTCACTGTTGGAGAAGCGTTGCTTGTAGCTCAAGGCATTAGCCTTTGCGCTTACGACCTGTTGCTGGTCACGGTCAACAGGGTACGTCTCCGCGGCACTCGCTGTGATGACACGTGGACAAACCTTTTAACGTTAGTTGTTTTTCATGCGCTGTGAAGCTGAGTGAGTACGACGTGATCGCTTTGCCGCCGAGCATTCTTCACCCATGGATCATTTTCGATGTTAACCGAGCGGACTATATATTGGCGCTGGAAGTGGGAATGTTGGGGTCGCTGCTCGTGTGCGTGGCCTTAATCCCGCTTTTGCGGTCTTACGGAGCGCCATCGCCCGCTACAGTTGCGCAGCCAGTGCCGTTGAAAGGAAGTGTGGGGTTCGTGCTTACAGCTGCGGTGGTGGTGGGCGGCATGGTGTATCCGTGGAGCTGTTTCTTGTTGGAGACGTGGAATCCGTTTGCATGGCTGGTCGACTTCCTCGTCGAGTCGAGCAGTTTTGTGTCAACACCGCTGCCACCGCGATTCGCACTGATGGGCTACTGGGCTACTTGTCTGGTCGTGTTGGTCCCCTTGTTCGGGTTTATCTCGAGTCGCTTCGCGCTGCCCACCATTGTTGCGCGAAAACTGTTCCACCTTTTGGTGGTACTGATGCTGGGACCGGCTTCGCTTTTTGACGCTCCGATGCTGTCGTTGAGCTATGGTGTGGCTCTTAGCGTCTTCTTTCTCGTGGAATGTGTTCGCGCGTTGGCATTGCCGCCCTTCGGTAAAACTATCGCAGAGTTTATGAGGTCATTTATTGATTATCGTGAAGCCGGACGGGTTATATTGACCCACTCGTACCTGCTCCTCGGTTGTGCTCTACCGCTGTGGCTTGCACCTTCCTCGAACACTCCTCTTGTAATGAATGCGGGTGTTCTGGCACTGGGTATTGGAGATGCGATGGGGGCTGTGGTGGGTTCAAGCATCGGCAAGCACAGAATCTTCGGCAGTAAGACGGTGGAAGGATCTGTCGCTGTGTTCGTCTCGATGCTGCTTGCGTCGATACCGCTTCAGAACTATCAAACGCGTTCTTTCATCAATGGGGAGCACACGCAGGTATGACGGCACAAACATCAGCTAGTGAGGAGTTATTTTACCACTAACAGTGTTTTGTTGTACTAGTTGATATTACTGACAGTCGGAGTCTTTTTGACGAGCGTTCTCGAGGCTGCGACGGCACAGATTGACAACTTGGTGCTGCCTCTCTTCTTCTACACAGCATGCAATCTAGTTGGTTGTCACCGCCTATCAGCCGAGTAAGATAGTCGAAGCTTGGGGCAAACGTACGTACTCATGGAGTCGCTACTAGAGATTGCACGATTGAACGAGTATTAGCAGCTGTCGTTTCTCTTGAGGCCGTGATTTTTGTGTGTTTGTCTTGTTAGCTTGCTGCGACGTCCTGTGCCAATAGCGTTGGTCAGATCATGGCCATCGAAGCCATGAAGCTTGAGCTTGATACGGTCCAGCTAGGAGAAAGTCGCATTGCTGAGGGCCTCCACGGTCTCGATCTGAAGCGCCAGTACATCATCTTCGAGCTATGCCAAAGATTTGCCCCTGCATGTGTTGGCACTGCCAACTCATGCACTTTGGATGAGCCATGTAGCCGACACGCAGACCCGCAAGGCAAACGCCTTGGAGAACCCGTTGGTCAGGACGGATACGTGTGTGCATGTCTGGGAGTGTTGCGGAGCTAACGTGTTTGGGCTCCGTTTCACCTTCATCCTGGAACACCAACTGCTTGCAGATTCGTCCGAGATGACAACGACGTGCTGGAATTGTGGCTTACTGAGGACGGCGGCAATCCGTTCAATAAGTGCCTGCAGTTGCTTGGGTTGCAAAGGATCATCAGTCTTCGTCTCTTGAATAGCGCTTTCTCCAGCTCCACCGGATTGTTCTGGTATCCCTATTCCAGTTTGTTACGCAGTCGGACAAACGCAGCCTTCACCTGCGTAACGACGCCCTCGCAGTTTCCCCAGTATGGCGATGGCAGCAAGTCAGACAAACTGGATATCCGCGAGAAATCGTTGTTTCCTGCAAAGCACAAGTGCCGCGCCTGCATGCTAACACACGTATGATCGCAGAGATCACGTACTTCTACGTGTTATCAATCAGGTGCAATTTGCATTATTTGAGCTCGGTTACGCCTTTCGTTTTGGTGTCGACATGAATTATCCAGGCGTCTCGCTTAGGCGCTCACTCGAAAGTCAAAGACTTGAGCGCAAGCTCCAGACCATCCATGGCGCGCACCATCGTGTCCATAGGGCCGGCATAGGAAATACGGATCCCCAGAGGCTCGCCCATGTCGGAGCCAGGGCCAACAGCCACTCCAGTTGTGCGGATGAGGTAGTCGCAGAAATCGTCGACATTGTGAAGCACCTCGGTCTTGTCAGGTGAGTACGCGGTCTTGCCTTCAAAGTAAAGCGCGAGGTCCATGAAGATGTAGAACGAAGACGTTGGGTACGCGAAACGCATCTTGGGCATTTCCCGGAGACGCTTGACTACGTATTGGCGCTTCAGATCCAACTCGTGCAGGTCTTTTGCAATGCGAACCTCGCCTTTTTCGATACTCGCCAGCTCGAGCTTCATGGCTTCGATGGCCATGACTTGGCCGACGCTGTTGGCGCAAGATGTCGTCTGGCCCTGCATGAGTTGGCATGCTTCGATGAAGTGCTTGGGCCCAGCCATGTAGCCGATGCGCAAGCCGGTCATTGCGTACGCCTTGGAGAACCCGTTGATGAGAATTGTGCGCTCGTACATGCCCGGAATCATAGCGAAGTTCTTGCACACACGCTCGGAAACGCCTTCGTCCTGGTAGACAAGCTGTTCGTAGATCTCGTCCGAAATGACGACGACGTGGCGGAATTGTGGTTTGCGGAGAACCGCCGCTATCTTCTCCAAGTGTTCAGGGGAGTGCAATGTGCCGGCCGGGTTGCTCGGGTTGCACAGAATGACGATCTTTGTTTCCGGGTTCGCAGTTAGCGTCTTTTCCAGCTCTGCCGGGTTGATGAGGTAGTCCTCCTCCAGCGAGTTGTGCAAGGGAACGAGCCCAGCCTTGACCTGGGTAATAATGCCTTCGTAGTTGCCCCAGTACGGCGAAGGCAGAATGACCTTGTCGCCTGGGCAGCAGATTGCGAGGATCACGTTGTACAGAGCCTGCTGGGCGCCGCTGCAAATTTGGATTTCAGTCGCTGGATCGTAGCTCACACCCTTGGTGCAGTGCAAGTACTTCGTGATCAGCTCACGCAGTTCAGCCATGCCACGCATATCGCAGTATTTTGTCTGACCGTTCTGCAAGGCACGAACGCCAGCGTCCAAGACACTCTTCGGCGGCGGGAAGTCGGGTTCGCCCACACAGAGCGAGTACACGGGCTTGCCCTCGGCCTCCAACTGCTTCGTCTTCCCAAAGATTGCGATGGTCTTCGCGACCGTAGTGGTGTCAAACACTGGGTTGAGGGGGTACAACTCCCCCGCCGCCTTCTCTTCGCTGGTCGCCGCCCCATCGACGCTAGCGTAGCAACCGAGCACACGGACGTACGAGCACGCGCTGCGAAGACTCGCAATCGCCTCCAGAACGTCCGTATCGCTCTGACGGGCCTTCACATCCACGTAGAAGATGAAGTCGGCCTTGCCGGCACTCGGGTCGGTGCTGCTCCACGGACGACTCTCAATCTTGCTCAGGTCAAGTCCACGGGACGCGAAAACGCCAAGTGCGCGGTACAATTGACCGTGAGCGTTGCCCGACGCAAAGGCAAAGGCAAGCGACGTTTTGCACGCAGCAGCTTTGAGCGAGGGTTCCGCCGGCGTCTTGGCCACCAACCAGAACCTCGTTTGCTTGCCCGACGTCTTGGCCGGACTCTCCGACTCGCCCACGACTGCCAGGCTGTACTTGAGCAGAAGGTCGTAGGTCTCGTAGCAGCTACCACATGTGGAAGTCTCCACTGGCAGGACTGCGAAGTTCACGTCCTGCTTCTTCACAGCCAAGGCCGCATCTTCGAAGGACGCGTAGCTGGCAGCCTCGAAACCGTCGACAGCGCTCAGCATTTGGGCTGCGGCCTCCTTGGCCCCAGCAAACTCCGCGCTTTCTTGGTATGCGACGCGTGTTGAGGTCCCCACTGCCATCTTGGCGGCTTGATGCTTGGCTCTTGTCGCGGTGGAGGTGACAGCTTCAGAGAGAGTTCGGGAATGAAAGCTCAGCGGACTGATTACGAAGAGATCGTTTTCCGTGATGGATCCTCCATCACGGAAAATGGGGGATGGACTCACTTCGTCGTGCGGCGTCGCGCGCAGTGATTGGCTTGCCGCAGGATGGCTACATTTGATAGTCGCAACCAAACGCGATGATGAGATGAGGGGAGCGCATCCAAAATCTAAACCTTTGTGCGCGAAGAGAACGCGACCGGGCCGCCACTAAGATTCAAGGGCTTCAGTTCCAGCGTAGCCTAGCGTGCTACGTGGACATCGGAACGGAGGCGGACCCGAGGGACCCTCCACCGGCACCAGCTCAGGGGCTCGGAACGAACGAGTCCAAGCTGAGTAAACGACTTCGAAACTATCAGGAAGCTATTAGCAAGGGTCAAATAGACTACCTTCACCAACGTAAACCTTTGTCGAGCGGTCATTCGCGGCATCTGGAAGAAGTCAAATTGGGTCACCGGCGGGCCCGGTCATTTTTGGGTCCGCGATCCGAAAGTGAGACCGATATAAAACAGGCCCAAAACCGTGACCAGCCAGGACTAAAATTACGACCGCGTTAAAATGAGCTTTAAAAAACTTCTAATCATAAATAATATAAATGCGCTAATATAATATACAAATATAGAGGTATAGTAAAAGCTAACAGAGTTTGCTTTTATGCAGTCTGAATCTGTCTTAATAGAAGATTAAGCAGGTGTAGATCTGGTTGTTCTACGCCGGCGTTGCGTAAATCTAGTTGTCCGGGTATTGGCAGTCCGTGGCATTGGGCGGACTTGGGTTCTTCCTCGACGTGCTTGGCGCCGTTGGGTTCCTCGGCGAGTGAGGGAAACAGCAACTGGTAGCTGAATTACACCTTGCATGGGAGCAACGGCTCGTCGATTGGTGATGTCATTCAGCAATCGTACATAGCGCTCTGAAATCCCGTCGATAGTACCAACAAAGGCAGCTAAACTTGGGTGTGGAGCTGCAATAGCTGCGTTTAACTCGCGATTGAATCTCTCGAGTGTATTGTTAGTCCGACTAACGATCTGCAAGTCCATGCCGTGCACGTTCCATACTTCGACTGGAAATCGGACAAGCCATGTACGTCGAAAATAGGCCCAGAACTGGGTCCATTGCTCAGTTGAATACGGTATACCTTCCTCTCGGCATCGGCGACGAATTTCTCTTTCAGCGAACAGCAGGCCGACAGGGTCGACATCAGCAGGGGGCACCACAGTGAGCATATTGATCACTCCAACCTCCATAGCGATACTGATCTCAGTCTGGGGGAGATACAGCGCGATCATTCGTCGCCTTATGGCCTGCTTCCAGTGGAAGAAGCATCATATTACTCGGGTAGTAGGGAATTGCTCCCCCACAGAGTCGATTAGAGCCTGTTCGAAATCGGCTACAACCTGACCAGGTTGAAGTTTTGGCCTACCGCATCCCGTATGAACGAAAACATCCTGTTGTACGTTGAAGTCGTTCTGTTGGTCGTTAGTGTGTAGACCGCCGGAACGAACACGCGACTAGCGGCATCTCGCACCATCAGCACCACACACTGGTGAAATCATCTAGGACCACAGCGGAAAGTTCAATCCACATAGAGTTGAACGCCAGGATACCGAAGTAGCTCAAGTAGACGAGGATGGGCCCATCCAATTACGCGTTGAAGCTGGTCGTTGTCGTAATAGACGTGATGGAATTGGAAGAAGTTCAAGCCCGCCCCGGCGACTAGTGCAAGAGGGGGGGACTTCAATCACTCCGTGGACGTTACCACCGAAATGTGTACGGCGTGTGCGGTGGACGCGACCCATCACTTGCATTCGCGTCAAGCCTCTGATGACCTTGCCGTCATTGCGCTGAAAAAACTGTAGTCTGACACGCTCCCAAATCTGCTGAGCTGTCAATCCTTGGTCAGTTGTCGCCAATCGATCGATCTCAGCCTCTATTTGACTTGCGACGTCCATTGTAGCGGATGGTGCGACTACTGAGATTCTGCACGTATGGGGTACAAAGTTGATGTATGTCTCCAACCTGATATCATAATGAACCTTCCCCTTGCACCCCGTACGTCGGTATACGCTACAGCGATATGCAATCCTGCGTCGAGAATGACGTGAGTGTGTGTTCTGGTATCCATTCAGATGTATTACTGTTGAGTGTCGCCGTTCTTGCTCTTCGCCTGACTCATTTCGTCCACCGTCACCCCCTCCATGATCTGAGGTTTCGTCCGACCCGTCTTGGTCCAACCCTTGGTGTTCCCGCCTCGCTCCTGGTACAGCATCGCCATCGTTCGTCGCGTCACTCAAATCGATTCGGATTGGGATCAGTGAGTCAGCATCTGGACCACCACCAGAACCGCCGTTATCCTCGTTGATATGGCCTTCAGGATCAATTTGAGGTTGAGCATCCCCCGGTTGAGGTTCTCCATCGACAATTTGAGGGTCATCTACTTGAAGTCGGGTTTGCATGTCTGACGTTCAGACTCGAATCGATGTCCAAAGTCCTCAGCCACGAAGTCGTCCTCATAGTAGGGGTCATCTCCGAAATCCCAATGCTGAGAGTCAGATTCGTAGCTGTAGCTGGCCTCTGAAGACGTTCCGTCGCTCATAATCGAAGAGGTGTAGGAGAAAGAGAAGTTGAAGGGCTCTGCGGCGTGGCTGACGGGTTCAATGGAAATTGAAGAGTGGTGCTTAACTGACTCCGTCCCTCGTGCAACTACACAATCTCGTTTTGAAAGTCTATGTTCGGTGATGTGTTCAGTGGCATACCTCCCATTTTCGTACGATCGCATACTAACACCATTGTTGAAGCTAATCGTCCAATCACAAAGCCCCATTGATGACAGATTAACTTAAAATAGAGCCTTTCAGATTAAACGGTCCCATGCCGAAGCGGAGAGGCTAACACAATCGCATTGGTTTCATGAGACGTAGTCTTTCTCATTAATTCACTCTAATCTATCCTGTTTTGAAGTTGCCACAGTTGTAGTAATCCTCTGTGAACCAAGGTGGGTAATGTTTAGTTATCATAGTCAGCAAAGCTCACTGATAACCATTACAGATAGCGAGCCTTATAACGCACACAGCCGAAGCTTGACGGACTACTCACACTGCAATGGAGTATGCCATACAGGCACAGACGGCGACACATGTGGTATGAGGTTCACAGTTTGTAGATTTCCCCAATCACCAATCCAAAGCAACTTGATAATCTGATACGTTTATTGTCGTGGAATCTCACCACGAATCGATATGAGTCTAGAAAATATCCTATGTGACTCTGTCGATATATTCCGATCGACGAAACCAAACTGGTCTATAATACAGTTTGAACCTTACGCGCGAAACATGCAATACATGTAGTAATGCACAACCATCACTATCAAGTTTGCCAAAAAAACAAAGATAAACGGAAGATATTATGTCTTTCAGGTCGCAATACAGGTCTCACTAAAAGGTGACCCAAATCGGAGACCAGTGACAAACTAACACCATTATTTATACGGGTCCTGGTTTCGGTCCGCAGGACCCAAAGAGGACCGGATCCACCGGTGACCCCCAAAAAAGTCTACCCGGCATCTAGCGTCGCCTTCTACTGTAGTAGTTCTTGCTGCAACATTGGTAACAGACTATCACGTCAACGTTGGTTGAAGCTACGCAACAATCTTTTTTTCTTGTGCTCTGGACACCGACAGCCCTTTGCGTCGTTTAGTCCAAACATGTCGGTCAAAGCAACGAAATTCTTGTTTGGGACACAAATCCGCGTGTCTTCACAGCTTCTGACGCCGTTATTGCTTCAGCTTCCTCAACAAATACTACTACTGCTGTACACGTAGTAAACAAATACTAAATCCCCAGCAGCAAGTATTGTGAAGTTGTTGTCCTCCGACGAACAAAATTCCACTTCGAAGTAGTACGCAGTGCTACTGTATTTTTCTCGTCTTTTATACTAGTAAATTCTACGGCTCTTACCACATGTAGACACTCACTCGAAGGTCAAGGACTTCAGCGCAAAATCCAGGCCATCCATTGAGTGGACCATGGTGTCCATCGAACCAGCGTACGAAATCCGTAATCCGTGAGGTTCTCCCATGTCGGAGCCTGGGCCGACAGCCACCCCCGTCTTGCGGATCAAGTAGTCACAGAAGTCGTCGACGTTGTGGAGCTCTTCAGCCTTGCCAGCAGTGAAAGCCTTCTTGCCCTCAAAGAGCACGCCCAGGTCTACGAAAACGTAGAATGACGACGTGGGATACGCGAAGCGCACGTTGGGCATCGCTCGGAGGCGCTTGGCGATGTATTGGCGCTTCATGTCCAGCCCGTGCAAGTTTTCTGCGATGCGAACCTCGCCCTTTTCGATAGCCTCCAGCTCCATCTTCATGGCCTCGATGGCCATGACCTGACCAACGCTGTTCGCGCAGGATGTCAGTTGACCTTGCATCAGGTAGCATGGCTCGATGAAGTGCGAGGGGGCAGCCATGTAACCAATTCGCAAGCCAGTCATTGCGTACGCCTTGGAAAACCCGTTGATCAGCACCGTACGTTCATACATGTCTGGGATCGTAGCAAAACTCTTGCACACACGCTTGGGGACGCCTTCATCCTGGTAGACGAGTTGCTCGTAGATTTCATCCGAGATGACGATCACATGGCGAAACTGCGGCTTGCGGAGAACTGCAGCAATCTGCTCGAGTTGCTCGGGACTGTGAAGCGTTCCGGCCGGGTTGCTCGGGTTGCAAAGAATGAGAATTCTGATCTCAGGGTTGGCAGCCAGTGTCTCCTCTAGTTTCACCGGGTTAATCAGGTAGTGTTCTTCCAGGGTGTTGCGCAGTTGAACAAGCTGTGTCTTGACGTGTGCGAGAATACCTTCGTAGCTTCCCCAGTACGGCGACGGCAGCAAAACCTTGTCGCCCGGTCTCAAAATTGCAAGAATGACGTTGTAAAGGGCTTGCTGAGCCCCACCACAGACCTGAATCTCCTTCGGGTCGTAGCTCACACCCTTAGCGACCTGCAGATACTTTGCAATGATTTCACGCAGGCCAGCCATGCCGCGCATATCGCAGTACTTGGTCTTGCCCTCCTGGATCGCCCTGATGCCCGCCTCCAGAACACGCTTGGGCGGCTGGAAGTCAGGCTCACCGACACAGAGTGAGTAGACAGGCTTACCCTCGGCTTCCATCTGCTTCGTCACTCCGAACACTGCAAGAGTCTTGGCAATCTTGGTCGTGTCAAACACCGGGCTCAGTGGATACTTCTGCGCCATGGTCAACTCCTGCGAGGAAGCGTTTGGAGCACCGTTTGTCGCTTCCAGCGCACCGCTGGCGTAGCAGCCAAGCACGCGTACGTACGAGCACATGGTTCTCAGACTAGCAATGGCCTCGACAACATTTGCGTTACTCTGGCGAGCCTTCACATCCACGTAGAAGATGAACGCAGTCTTGCCGGCGCTCGGGTGTGTGCTGCTCCACGGACGACTCTCGATCTTGCTCAGGTCGATTTCGCAAGACGCAAACAGACCCAATGCACGGTACAGCTGGCCGTGGGCGTTGCCCGACGCAAAGGCAAAGGCAAGCGACGTCTTGCACGCAGCAGTCTTGAGTGAGGGTTCGGCCGGCGTCTTGGCCACCAACCAGAACCTCGTTTGCTTGTCCGACGTCTTGGTCGGGTTCTCCGACTCGCCCACGACTGCCAGATCGTACTTGAGCACAAGGTCGTAAGTCTCATAATAACTACCGTGTGCGGACGACTCCACGGGCAAGACGGCAAACTCGGCGTCCTCCTTCTTGACCGCAGCGACGGCGTCTTCGCTGGACGCGTAGGAAATGGCCTTGGACTCGTCCGCGGCGCCCAGCATCTCGATCGCGGCCTCCTTGGCGCCAGCGAAGTCGGCATTTTCTTCGTAGGCAACTCGCGTCGACGTTCCCACTGCCATCTTCGAGGTCTGCTGGTTTGCTGGTGTTAAAGCGAATTGCTGAATGACCGTGGCGATCTTCCAGCATGGCGATGGTCTCAAAGATGGATACATCGTGACGCACGCGCCCTACGCGCGCTCTGATTGGCTGTCGACCATAGCGAAAAGCTGTACGCTAGTCGTCAAAACCAAACCGGTGGATTAGATGAGTACCAGCACTTGGGGCGCTGGAACTCCGTGCGCAAAGCTGTTCCGCTGTAGTTCGTGTGGCGGTGACTGCTTGCACCCGTGTTTGATACTGTAACACTTCATAATGCCGCAATGGTTGCTGCAGGAAATTAATATGCATGGGATACCAACTTCATGTTAGGCTCGTGCTACCGATTCCTTTGGCGCCGGGGAATGCCAGAGTGCAGGCCATTGTTTGCCGTGAAAATAGCATATCGTATCGTGTTCGAGCGCCTCGACCGAAGCTAATTATAGGTGGGGGCTAGCTTGCTGCTCCCGTCTATTTTCGCGGACCTTGGCCTTGCCTGGAGAGGTGGCGGTCAGCGGAACTCTGTCGAGTTGGTGCACGGTCTGGGAGATTTGAGACCTTTGAACGACGCTGCAGACATGCCGCACCTGACGACGCTGAGCTGCGATGAGCTCGAGCGCATGCGGGCGAGCGTGTGTCCCCCAGTCCAAAGCGACCGCGAAGTGAGACGCCAGGCTATCAAACTCAAGTCGGAACAACGGACAGCAACGTGGCCGAATACGTTGGAGGCCATGCGCAAGAAGAAGGATCACTGGAAGAAGGACAAGGAGGAGCGTCTGGAAGACGAGCGGAAGAAGATCGACGAGGAGGAGATGCGGCTGCAGCGGGAGGCGCAGACCAAGCAAATTGCGCGCGCTAACCGACTGCTCTACGAACAGACCGACCGCATGAAAACGCTGCGCAGCAAGCAGCTTCTGGCCGACGTGGTCCATGTGAGTTCTTATCGCTTTGGTCACCTGCCTACTTCGCTCTCACTGAGCTGACGTATACACATTGCATTGTTATGATACGGCATGGCAGCACCGTACACTTCAGCTCGAGGAGAAGCAAATGCTCCAGGACCAGGACGACTTGACGAATCATCTGTATGACCGACAAGTCCTTGCCCAGGTTCTCGACGGGGAAGAAGAAGAGCAACGCCAGAGAAAGAAAAAGCTGGAGGAGAATGCCAGGTTGGCAACTATGCAGAAGCAACAGCTCGAAGAATACAAGCAGCGCTACATCAACGAACTCCGCGAGGTACGGAAGTATCATCATAGGAAGCACGAGCCTTCGCCAATTGTCATCCTCGATCTAAGCTGCTGCTGTTTTCGTACCCGCACAGGAAAAACGAGATGGCGACCGCATGAAGCAGCAGGCGGAGCAGGACTATATCGACGAGATGGAGAAGGAAAAGCAAAGGAAGCTGCGTCTGAAGCAGGCAAGTGCGGAAACGCAGCTCGCGAACCAAAGGCTCCGCGCACATCGAGAGACGCAAAAGGAGAAGGAACGTCTGGAAGATGCCAAACGAGAGGAGGAGGAGCGCAAGAAACAGTTGCGCGATGCGAAGCGTATGGATCTACAGCAACAGAAGAAGGAGAATGCCCTGGCTCGCAAGCAGCGCATGATTGATCTCGCCACAAACAACTTGGTGAAGCTGGAGCAAAAGAGTGAGGAACGTCTACAGAACCAGAGCCAGGAAGTACGCGCAAAGGAAGATAAGGAGTTCAAAGAGCGGGCCGCCCGTCGCGCTGCCGAGAAAGAGGCCATTGCACGTAGTCGTCGCCACCAGCTCGACTGCAAGCAGCGTGAGAAAGAGCAGGAGGCCCAGGAAGCGCTGGAGTCTGTCATCCAATGGGAACAATTCGGCAGACGTATTGAAATGCAGTCCAAGCAAGACGAGCAGGAGCAGCGACTCGAAGATCTGAGACTCGCTGTTGGTCAAAAGCAGCAGGCAGATGCCAGACGCAAGACGCTTATGGACGAGCGTGCCGCTGTATTACAGGGCGATCAAGCCGCTCGTAGCGCGCTGGAGTACGAGGACGACCGGTTCAAGGTGGTGGCTCAGCAGGCTCTCGACGAGGCTCGGGAGCGCGGCTTGACGAATGTGTTTCCCATTCAGAAAGCGCTGGTGGAGAAGCGTATCGACTTGCTACATGCTTCAGGTTTCCGCGTGTAGCTGTAGTGGTCACCATAAGTTTATATGAACGCTCTGCACACCTTTAGTCCAAAGAGAGTTCATATTTGCCTCAAGTTTACGAGACCACACTTTGTAATGCAGTGACTTGCTGTTCCGCTAGGCGAATGCCTTCTTTTCGCAGATAGTTCACAATCACACTTGCCCGCATTACTTGTAGCTGTGCAGTTCAACAGAACCGTCAGACCATGAAAAATATATATAGCCCAAGCAGGTGTCAACGTACCCGCTCTAAGAAAATGATGCGCTTCAGCTCCTTGGATATCGTAAAAATCGCAGCTTTGTTGACATCGTCGATGATGTCGACCTCGCTCTTTTCGATTGAATCCAGCAAAGGCTCGAGCTGGTCGCGTAGCAATTGCAGCATCTGGGTGAAGGATTCGTTGCGCGCAAAGTTTTCCCAGCGCTCGAGCTCACCCAGCTGGACGACGTAGGGCTTTCCAACTTCCTGCTTAGTCCGTAGAAGTGCCTCACGTCGCTTGTACTCTAGGTAACTCTTGTTGAACTGCGACCCGACCAAGGTAAGCGGCATAGCAGTGTAGCATGCACCGAAAATCATAGCAAGAACAGCGACAAGCTTCCCCGAACTCGTCACAGGTTCCATATCACCATAACCGACAGTGGCCAGGGTCACAATGACAAACCAAAAGGCCGAAAAGAAGTCATCGAAGCTTGAGATCTCCCCTTTGAAGTTCACGAGGAAGCGTTTGCCAGGCAAAGAGCCCTCTAGCTCGGCTGGGAACGTCATATTATGCTCGCCAATGATGCATTCTTGGCCATAAAAGCACTCGTGACCCTTTTCAAGTTCAAACATGATGAAGGACAAGATCGTAGTCACGACCATCAGCATAAAGTACGGGATAGTAAGTCGTGCCGAGGTCTTCGAAATCGACTCCCACAACACCTTCGTGACCGGGATACTCTGCTGGATCTTAAAGATGCGGGACAAGCGAAGTAGACGCAGGAAAGTGAGAAGGTCTTGGGAGGCTGGAGGTATCACGTATATGGGCGTCACTCTGGTGAAAAAGCGACGTCCTTCGAACACGAAGAACGGTACGAAAGACGCCATTTCGATGAACACAAGGGGGTTCTTGAAATATGCGCGGTAGTCTTCGCATACGAACAGCGCGGCCGCGAACTCGAAGAGGTAGGTGAGCGTGAAAATGTACTCCATTGCCACATACCCATTCCCGAACTCGAAGAATGTCACGTGTAGGTTGTCACATTCCCACTTCTTGCACACGCTCAAGCGCCTATCGATTTTGACCAGACTTTTGTCCTGCCGAAATGGTAGGATCAGGTCGAGTTGATCTCGGTACGACGAGCCACCAGGATTCAGTGCATTCAAAAGCACCTTGTCTGACCCATCACATGAGAGTCGGTCGTCAAGTGTGCTACTACCAAAGTTCCCTGGGTACCCGTAGCAGGTTGAATCGAGGAGCTTCTCAGTAGCAGAGCAACCAAATCGAAGCCTAGCGGTCGGGTCATCCACGCTAAAGCAACCAGGGTCGTTGCCACGGACACGGATGTCCTGGACATCCTCACAGTAGCGCTGAACCTTCCGCTCGCACAGATAGGTCTGCTCTCCAAACGTCTGCAGGTCCGGCATGGTTTGGAAAACGACGATGATCATACTGAAGATGAGGCAGAACTTCACCCAACGTGAAATGGCACGAGCAAGGAACGAGGATTCTGGCTCAAGAATTGTTGTGCGCGCCCATTCTCTCCATGTCGGCGGCGCAGCGACCTCTTGGGATTCTGCAACAATCATATCGCGGACCATCACAGCGAGTTCCTCGCACTTGAGAAAACACAGCTCCGAGGTTTGCTTCAGGTCGTCCGTGATATCACGCAGATGGCCAATATTGAAATCGTGGGACGTGGCTTCAGTGACTAGTGCCTGTGCGATCAGGGAAGTTTCACCCGTAAGCGCCGCTAGCCGCAGATACAGCTTGTTGGGCGCGTTGTACTTGACGAGGATTTCGTGCTTCTGGTGAGCGCGGTTGTCACCGGTGGCGGCTGCTAGATCAATGTTAACTGGGGTCGCGACGTGTGTTCCGGCCTGAAGCTGCTGGAACTTCTTGACGCTCTCGGCGTGCTGCTTCCAGGCACGGTCGAACTCTGTTCCGATAATGGCGAGAGGCATGGACAGGAAGAGCGTGCCGGACATGATAATCATGACAGCGAAGCAGCGGCTTGCCACGTTGCCTTTGGTTGGAGTGATGTCTCCGTAGCCGATGGTGGCCACGGTAACCACCACAAAGTAGCCCGTAGTGAGCAGGTCCGAGAAGCCCGGGTTGTTGCGGTCGTAACTCGGGTCCACCATGTACATGACGACAGAGAAGAAGAGCACAATTTCCGTGAAGAAGATGAGCGCCACGGAAATGGGGGCGACACTGGCGCGGATGGCTCGGAGCAGAATGTACGTCCCCGAGTGGTTGCGGGCCAGCTTGAAAATGCGCAGCAGTCGACACAGCCGCATGATGACGAAGCTCTTCTCCTTGCCGAAGATGAGGTCCGTGTAGAACGGGACGATGGCCGCGACGTCGAACCAGTTGAAGAAGTCGCGCAGGAAGGGCTTCAGACGTCGCTCCGTGAGGTACTCGTGCTCGTGCCACAAGGATGGCCAGATGACAAGGCGAATGAGCAGTTCCGGCGTGAAAATGACCGTGAAAACCAAGTCGGCGTCGTAGTAGCCGCTCTCATTGGGAAGTTTCGGGTATTCCGGCTCGGAGCTCTGGTGGTTCGGTCCGTCCAGCGTCTGCAGGAACAGGATGAAGCAGCTCGTGAAGGCTGCGCACGCGATGAAGAAGCTGTAGAGCGACGCCCCGCGCGACGAGTTGGGGTCCACCATGAAGACGAAGATCTTCTCGAAGCGGCCGAGCGTCGTCGCGTGCTTGGTGGCGCCCGTGCCGGTGCCTTTGATCATGGACTCGGCATAGAAGGTCGAGTTGACGAGCGCGTCCAGCGACTCCTCCTGTGTGCTGAACGTCGGCGAGATGGCCGCGTAGAGAGGCATCTCGGTCGATCGCTAACAAAGTGCTATGGCGTTAATAAGCCAGCGGATGGCGCTTGCGAACAGAACTGCACTGCAACTCGAACCGCTAAAGACGGCAGAACGGCTCCGTTGAGGAGAAACCGTCGGGAGGGTCCGGTCATTCGAGCTGTTACATGGTGCGAGTGGTGGCACGAAGGACTCAAAATGAGGCACACGTTGATTCGACCAGGTCGACGTTGCCTTGAAGCTGCAGCGCTAAATCCCACCTGGTGATGGAGACCGCATCACTGTACAGCCGAAGCGCTAAGCTGCACCAACACTGCGCCAGGTGTGGATTGGAGGCATTGCTCTGCTGCAGAGCTGTGACGTGGCGACAATTCGCCCTGTTTAACACTCCTTTCGACTGGCACCGAATTGAAGCTCAACGCGTTGAAGTTTTCGGGCGCGAATTGCCACTGGGGTCCAGGTCTCCGCTACGAGGGCGTGTCAGTGTTTGCACGCTTCGAGCGCGTGCTAGAAACGTGCGCGAGGTACGTGGCGTCGAGGCACATTTTGTCCAAGTAAGCTTCCCGCCGGTAGTAAATGGCACAATGATACATGTGAGCATGCCAAGGAGACTCCAACCCCGTTTTCACCGCGGTTCCCAGCTTTATTAATAATTAATGCGCTTTTCTTTCGCCAACACCTTCTGCTGCTGTACGATAGCTCTCCAACACCACTCGACATGGAATTTGCCATGCAAGATGCAACGAGTTTGAAGGGGCCCTCTCAAACTCGCTCATTGCCGATCCTTTCCTGCCGCCCACAAGAAAAGCTTCGCTTCGGTCATTTGCGCATCCGCCTGGTTCCACGCAAGTGAGAAAGAGCTACGAGGCCATGGTCAAGGGCGAGGTGAAGGTCGCGTACCAGGGCATGCCCGGCGCCTACTCGGAGAAGGCGACGCGCCAGCTGCTGGGCTCGTCCGCCAACGTGGTGGCCGTGGGCTACCCGTCCTTCGAGGAGGCCTTCCTGGCCGTGCAGCGCGAGGACGCCGACTTCGGCGTGCTGCCCATCGAGAACTCGCTGGGCGGCAGCATCCACGCCAACTACGACCTGCTGCTCAAGTTCGGGCTGCGCATCGTGGGCGAGTACGACCTGCGCGTGGAGCACTCGCTGCTGGCGCTGCCCGGCGTGCAGAAGAGCGACGTCAAGACGGTCATCAGCCACCCCCAGGCGCTGGCCCAGTGCGCCTACTCCATCGCGTCCATGGGCGCCCAGCCCCGAGCCGAGTACGACACGGCGGGCAGCGCCAAGATGCTGGCCGACAACCAGTGGAAGGACACGGCCGCCGTGGCCAGCGACCTGGCCGCAGAGTACTACGGGCTGCAGGTGCTGCAGCGCAACTTTGAAGACGACGCGGGCAACTTCACGCGCTTCCTGCTGCTGAGCAAGAAGGAGGACCTGGGCCTCGACGCCAAGGCGGACACGGAGTTCAAGACGTCGCTCGTCTTCTCCTTCGTGGACAGCAACGAGAAGGGCCAGCTGTACAAGGCCCTCTCGGCCTTCTCGCTGCGTGACATCGACATGTCCAAGATCGAGAGCAGGCCGTGGGGGCACACGGCCGAGCAGCAGTACCAGGACTCGGTCGAGTCCGAGGACTTCTCGCTCTCGGCGGAGAGCGTGAGAAGAAAGTACAGTTACCTCTTCTACGTGGACCTCATCGGACACCAGACGGACGAGAACGTCATCAATGCGCTGCGTCACCTGCGCGAGTTCTGCAAGTTCGTGCGCGTCTTGGGGTCGTACCCGGCCAAGGGAAAGCTGCTGGGGGAGGTGCGCAAGACGCTGGAGGCTGTCGGCGCCTACCAGGCCAACCCGATCACGGCCTCGCCCGCGATTGCGCCGCAGGAGCACAAGCCCGTGCGCCTGAACATCGGCATCTACGGGTTTGGCAACTTCGGCCAGTTCTTGGCCAAAACCATGGCCAAGTCGCACGAGGTGCGTGCTACATCGCGTACGGATTACTCTAGTGTGGTCGCGCAGCTCGGGTGCAAGTATTACTCGTCGTCGACGCATCTCGAGCAGTTCTTTGACGGCTTGGACGTTCTACTGCTGGGTGTGAGCATTTTGTCGTTCGAAAGTGTGCTCAGCAAGATCCCCAAGCACCTCTTGGAGAACCTCGTGATCGTGGATGTGCTGTCTGTGAAGACTCACCCGAAGCAGATTATGCTGAAGGGTCTGCCCCAGAGCGCGAGCATCCTGTGCACGCACCCGATGTTTGGCCCCGAGAGTGGCAAGTATTCGTGGCGAGGTTTGCCGATGATGTACGAAAAGGTACGAATCCTGTCTGGCGAGCACAACCACGTGATGGACAACTTCCTGCGCGTTTTCGAGACGGAGCAGTGCCGTATGCTGGAGATGACGTGCGAGTCTCATGACGAGTACGCTGCCAGCAGCCAGTTCTTGACGCACTTGACCGGGCGAATTCTTAGTGTGCAGGGTGTGAAAAACACGCCTATCGACACGCGTGGTTTCAAGAACCTTGTCCGACTTGTCGAAGACACGTGTAAGGACAGCTTCGATCTGTTCCAGGGTCTCTACAAGTTCAACCCGAACTCCGAGCAGCAAATTCAAAAGTTCCGTGAATCGATGGACGAAGTCACCCAGAAGCTTGGCAACAAACCAACCACGACAGCAACAATTCGCGCGGACGCTCCAATGACGGAGAAGTACCCGCAGAACCCGCTGCTGGGCAAGATCGCTGCGTCCAAGACGGTGGTGATCCACGGCATGGCGAAGCAGTTGGAGGCCGAGGGCAAGCAGGTGTGGTCGCTGTGCGTGGGTG
>JAGDFM010000050.1:0-11022 GCA_019155715.1 Phytophthora pseudosyringae
GCGGTGGAGCGTCAACTCAGCGAGAGACAGCCTGCTGGTTGAAGATCTCCGCGAAGAGCTTCACGCCCGCAGCTGGATGCTTCGGCGACATACCTGTAGCGGCCGGAGACGGCCGGAGACGATGGGACCGATTACTCCGATTGGCCCGGTCGTCCAGCGCACACGGAATCAGCTCTTGGGAAGCCATCCGCCCAATGCGAGCGCGGACACACGCCCAGGTCTCCAGCGAGTGCATCCACAGCCTTAACTCCAGAGGCCCTCGTATTGCAGCGCTGCGCTAACAGTCGGCACACTACCACGACAACAGCTACCGTCACCACATGGACTCCCGACTGTCGCTGACCAGGAACCGCGCGGCGCCGACGCCGCTATCCCCGCTCGCGGCGCTGCTCGAGCAGCTCTCGCTGCGCGTCTCGGCCGTGCGCCTCAGCAAGCGCGACGTGCGCTACGAGCTGCACGTCGAGCACGCCGCCTCGCAGACCCGCTGGCGCAAGGCTGCAATGGTGTCATCGGAGGCTTACGCTGACCGTCGCCACCGATCAAGGTCGATTGCTCGGGGTGCTGACCCACCATCAGCGATGGATAATGCCTACGATCCGTGTGCATTTGGCGTTGAAGATCTGTGACGAGGCAGCGCTCGATTTCAGCACGAGTGCGCACAGCAAGCTGAAGTGCCTCAACGATAGACCCGCCTATGACTGGGCAAGCAATAGCGCGCTGCGGCTGATTTGAGCTGCACGTGCCCGCTGCCAATCGCAGCTTCGTCCAGCTCGTGCGTGGTTGACCCGGCTCGTCGTCCTCCTTCGAGGAAGTGATGGTAGCCCCGGTGAGGAAGGCGATCGCCGACGCAAGCCCGCCACGTGATGCGATTCGCATCCTGTGAAGTGAGCGGCTTGCCGAGAGCTGAGGCAGGTTGGTCCAACAGTGTTGAATTACCGAGCGCCCGAGCTCTTGCGCTCCCTATCTGACGGGAATTGCTGCGGCAAAGACACGGGCGTCGCATTCACAGCGTGTCTTTCCGGCCCACCCAGTACACTGACGGTCGCTCCTTTGAGGAATTGATGGTGGCTCCAGCGAGGAAGACCTGCCTTGCGAGCGAGCGCTAGAGTGGGGTTAAGACGTCACGCTGGTTCACACTCAAGAATGTATTGAAGCTCGTGGCTATCAATAAAAATAATAATAATCCTGTCTGCTATCGCGCTCGCTGTCGGCGGGGTGCGCTGCCGCCGCCGGACAAGCGGCTGCTCGCTTTGCGCTCATAGGCGCTGCGAGGAGCGACGCATGATCTCCATCTGGTGCTTGAGCAGGTAACAGACAGCGGCCCGCGAGACGCCGAACTCCTTGGCGAGGTGGGCCTGCTTCTCGCCGGCGCGCACGCGGCGCACGATCTCGCAGCGCTCGCGCTCCTTGAGGTATTTCTTCTTGACGCGCTTGCCGGCCGTGCCGCAGGCGGCGGACGGCGACAGCGGCGCGGCGCTGAGGCCCACGCTGGACAGTGGGCGCTTGAAACCAGCGCGGCTGGGCGACCTGCCCTCGTCCTCGGTCTCGGAGTTGCTGGGGCTGGACGCGGGCGAGAGGTAGTCGTTGCTGTAGTAGTAAGGTAGCTGCATGGCGCCGCCGGCGGCCTGGTGCCAGCCGAAGGGCGCGTAACAGGGGCTCTGCGGGCGCGGCGCGGAGCTCAGCAGCGGCGACGGCGGCTGCGGTGTGGCTGAGTTCTGCAGGAAGGTCTGGAAGCTGGGCAGCACGGTCATGGCCATGGTGGAGGAATGCACACGAAGTGATGGAAAGCCGTTCAATTTGGAAATGAGCTGAGGCGCCCGGCATCCCGCGCTGTGCTGGTTGCTGGTGGGCAAGCATGCTGTGCGGCGCCACGGATACGCGCCTTCCGGCTGGATTGTGCTTTCGTTAAACCATAGTGGGGCCCAGTCAAAACCGTGCCCAACCCCAGGTTGCAGTTGGCAGGCCGTGTCTATATGCTTCAGTTTGCGATTCAGGGGCTGCTTCGCGCGCAGTTACAGATGCCGGCATTTAACGCGCGAGCGGTCACCGCCGAATTCAACGGCGGCGGTGGCGAGCCTGTCGTGAGCCTTTTCCCGCGAGGGTTGATGCGCTGCAAAGACGCGCGCAGCAGCGGAGCGAGGCTCGATTCGAGCTGTGCGCGCCGAAGCATGGATTGGCGATCGCCGAGATGCCGCTGCCGTCTTGGCGCGGTTTAACTGTCTCGAATAGCACCCGGCGTTTAGATGCGCTTAGCGCTCGCTGCAATTTACCAAATTGAAGTACCCGTCGCCGCTCGCGTGGTCTTTGTGGTCGAAATTCAGTTATACATGAGCCGGTTTAACAGAGCCTGTTCTGGTAACTAAACCGCGGGCATCGAGCGCCAACTCGCACTGCATGTTGCTAGTCCGGACCAGATCCACATCCAACCACGCCACCACACGGGACGCACGACGTGCTACGCCTCCAGGGCGTCACCTCCACCTTCTTCGCTTGAACTCGCGCCACGCGTGTTTTCGTCGGTGCGCGGGCGCGTGGCTGAGCACCACTCGATTGTTGGGTCAGCTACAAAAACGTGCCCGAAGCGCTTCCACTTTGCAACCCCTACACGGTTGTACAGGTCAAATGTACTTGAAATGGGCCTCAGACGGATATGCGGTTTGGCAGGAGCTGTATCGACTTGGGAGCGGTGTTAAATCGCGCTGGCGCTTCGCATGTGCGCGTGTCTATGTGGGGATTTTATTTCACTGCGTCGACACCACCGACGTGTCACGGCCGCGCTGATTGGACGAAACTCGGCGTGCTGCTTTGCCTCGTTGAACCGCGTTAGCAATCGAACTCGCGCGTGGTTGCCGCTCACCTAACAACTTGCTGGTAGCAAGCAACCCGCTCGGTCCAGACACAGGCTTGGCCATCGCGCAGGGTCAGCGCGCCCAAGCGGGCAGCTAGCAACGCCATGTGTGCGATCTCGCCGTCGTAGCGAGCAGATCAACGTGTTCTATGGCTTATTGACTCTGTGGCTTCCAGCCCTCGATCGTCCTACCGCACGACTGTCACGAAGCGCCTGCCACATGCTGTGTACAGCATGTGGCTACTCAGCTGTGTAGCTGTAAGGCGCGCCGACGCAAGCTTGTCCGGGCCATCTGACGGCGCAATGCCGCTTCAAAATCCGGCTATTTCAAACACGCTCCCGATGCGGACCTCCGCAGGCATGGGCTCACCCCCTCAGCCGGGCCGCCACTCGCCTCCCGCCGCCGTTTCGGGGCTCTCTTCCTGCAGGGCTTTCCAGGCTTGGAACTGGAGCGCCACTTGCTGCAGCATCTGCACCTTGATTTTGCCCAGATACCCCACCTCCGCCTTCTTCTCCTGGAGCTGCTCGAACGCGGCGCGGTACCGCTTCTTCGCGTCCTGGAGCTGCAGCAGCGGCACGCTCTGGCGCTCGATCTCGTCACCGTCCTCCTCCGTATGCAGGTCGGCCCTGGCGCGGCAGTCCCGCAGCTCTTGCAGCTGCAGCGCGTACCCGTCAATCTCCCTGCATTCGAAAATGTGAGTCAGCACGAAATCAAAAATGTAGCCATCTCCCGTATTGAAGTTGGCTAACCAATCACGTACAGTTTCACGCGGTTGACCGCCAGGGCCAGCGCAGCATACTGGGCCTTCGCCTCTCGGAGGTTCATCTTGGCCTGGTCGAGGTCGCGCAAGGCCTCCGCACCGGGGTCAGCACCACCCACGGACTTGAACCGCTCGAAAAGCTCCTTGTCGCTATCTCTGGAGGCGGGGGCGGATGCCACGCGCTGCTGCTGCTGCTGCCGTTCTTGCTGGACTCGCCTGTCTCTGAAGATTGGTGGCAGTATTGTCGTGGCAGTATCAACGGCGGCATTGTTGTTCCCGCTGCTGCTAAGAGCAGAAGACGGGCTGATCCCCGGCGGCGTGTGGCCTCGAAGCGCCCGGATCTGCGCCACCATCTTGCTCTCCGTCTTCCTCGTCTGGTTCGATACTGGCTCAGCCGAAGCCTTATGCTCGAGGCAAATTAAACGAAAAGTTCGCAATATTTGTTTCACTTGGCGAAGGCTCTGCACTGGTGGGGCCCGCCCAGCATCCGTCAAAAACGCGGTGATCTGCTGTCGCCTCAAATTCTCCGCCTGAGCGTTGCTCTCGTTACTTTCGTGGTGGCATCGTGTCCGCCCAGCAATTGCATCGTATAGTGTAAGCTCCTCACGCAATCTTCGAATCTCCTCTCGATACGCAGAACGCTCCTCACTTGCCAACTTCGACCCTGCGGACCCAGAACTGGAGGCTACAACGTTGACAACTGCTTGGGTTTTGACACGACTCATCCTCGCCGCGAAGCGCAACGTCGCCAGACTTTGGTCGGCGTGTGTCGGCGCTGGCCATACACACGCCACCAGCAGTGTGCGGCAGTTGCCACCTAGCGAATCCTTGAGCAAGTTGGTCAAAGGAGTCTGCCGGAACGGCACATGCGCTCGGTTCTTGCTTCCTAGCGCTAGCACAACCTGCTCCAGGAATGTCAAGGACCGGTTAATGTAGCAAGCCTCGTTAGCTCGTGTGGAACCAGCCTCCGTCAGGGTCTTTTTCATCCGTTCTGACCCCGCCAGGTCTACCAAGTGCAGTTTGCTGTACACGACATCGTCTTCGTTATGGAGGGCTCCAACTGCTTCATCTCCAAGGCTATCTTCTTCGAGCAATTGAGAAGGCATGGCGCTACACTTCCGCTCCAGGTACAGCGTGAAAATGCAGTGTGAGCGTGTGGACGCAGCATTGAGAGCGTGTTCAGCCACTGCGCGGCTCGTTTCCCCTTGAAAAACAAGGTCCAGCGCCTGCTCCTCGCTGGATACGAGAGCTTTTGTGAGCCCTCGCACAAAGGTTTGTCCGCGCGCGTTATCTTGAATCGCCAGATCGTTCGGGGTGTTGCCGGCGCCGGGACTACCAACATCTGGGGCAAGTAGATCGATGAGGCGGTCGTTGTAGATCTCGAGGTACGACATACGAAGCGCGTACGAGTGGTCGGCATCCTGTTGGGTGCGCTGGAATACGCGAGACAATGCTCGTGCGATGAGTCCGCGGTCCTCGAAGCGGCGACGTGGGCCTCCTCCAGACATTGTGAAGGTCTTACCAGCTCCTGTCTGGCCATAAGCTAGAATACAACCATTGTAGCCGCTCAACGCTCCATCCACGACATCGGAGCCCACCAGCCGAAAGACTCCAGCTTGGTCAACCCCTGGCGAAAGTACTTCGTCAAATCGAAAGCTCGTACCGCCACCTGAGGCCGTGTTTGTGACTACACTGATGGTCTACGACATCAAGAAACATGGTCATGTACGCTAAATAACGGTAAACGAGATCACGCAGGCGCTACCTGTTGCTGCTCATCGATCACCACTGCGTCATTGGTACCAGCGTGCTCATCTTTGCTGGTGATTGGCCGCACCCGGATGCACACTTTGACGCGCTTCTGCATTCTACGAGCTTTGCGTTGGCCCCCACTCGCCTAGAAGCCCCGAGCATTAGGTCTCACACGATAGCGTCGCTTCGAACGGTCGGTACAGGAAACGATGTGTGTATGGCGAAACGTACCGCTGTCCTATTAGTTTATCCTGCCTGCCAAATTACTTGCGCTTGATGGCAGCGCTCAGATCCATGTCATCATCGTCGTCTTCATCTGAGCTCGACACCACCTTCTTCTTTCTTCCCTTTTTGGCTGGCGTCTTTTTTGCAGGCTTTCCGCTCGGCTTCGCCTTAACGGGTTCCTCGGGTTTTGATGCCGTGTCAAACTCGCTCTGAAGTACGCCTCCCTCCTCTTCGCTGTCGCTGTCAACGTCCACTACTGGCTTCTTATTTGCAGGTTGGGCAGGCTTCGGCTGCTCCTTCTTGCTACCGTGGATCAAATCACGTACCGTCTTGCTGTTAGCCAGTTGTCGGAATTCATCCCGACTCGCGTCTGACATCGCAAGGCCGGCTGCAGCTGGCTTAGGCTCCTCCTCTGCGATATCGGCAGCAGTCTCGAGCGAATCAAGCAATTCCGTCATGGAAGTCACATGCTGAGCGGTCTCCTCCTTTGTTGGGTCATCGCGCAGCGCAATTGGCGCATGCAGCGTCGAGAAGTCTGTCATCGCGCCCAAATCAACCTGTTCAACGGTACCCTGGGCGGTTGCTTCGTCCACCGTTGATGAAATATCAGCGAAGGCGCGGCCACGAAGCAACGCGCGGCGGCGCTGCACAGCCTCTTTGTCTGCTTTCTCTTCCTCCTCCTTGAGGAATGTCGTCAGCTCAACCACTCGTGCTGCTGCCACGTTCGCACACCGCAGCACAGTAGTCTGGGAAATAGCGGATCCACCAATCTTGTGCACCGCGCAGAGCTCACGGAACGAGTTGAACGTAAAGCTCATGCGTGCGTCCGTAATGCGCTCCTCGCGGTCCGTCGGGTCCATGAAGATGATGGGTTCGCCATCCTCGTCAGCATCGACGTCATCGTCGTTTCCGCTAGAGCTATGCATGTTAGCAGCCGGTTGCAGGAAGCAGAAAGAGATCGAAATTGGGATATGGTGAAGACTCAGCGGGACTGCGGCATGCTCGTCTACGCTGTAGACAGTGACGCCTGAGCTGCCGCTCGTGCCCTCCTTCACTGCTACTTCCGGTCGACGGTAGTGCATGAGGGCTGCAATGGCAGCCAGCGAGGCGGCGTCCACGAGATTCCCTCCGTGGTCCACCACGTGCACGTGGCACGTGATGGCCCAGACCTTCTCGCCAGCAACCACAGCCAGCGCTTCCGTGTCCAGCGCGCGGCTCTCGCGCACACCACGCTCCACAAGTCTCGCCAGTTCTGCAGCTGCAACTGAAGAGGCGGCTCCGCGACCTGCAGAAGCCGACGCCTCGAAACTGGGCGACGCCATGGGGGACAGCTCCACGGCGAAGTGCAAGAAACCTTCGGTCGGCCGGTCCGGGAAGGGGGGCACGATCTCCCCGTGCACGTTACCAATCACTCTGCACAACAGCAACATGACCAAGTGAGTGCATGAGTATTGAAAGGAGCTGCAGAGTGGGGCCCTCAACGTACCGGGTGCGGCCCAGCTGGACTTCGGCTTGGCTCTCGCTCTCGCTGCGGCGGAACTGCACGCGGATCTTGCGCTGCTGCAGCAGCTCGCGGCCGTCGGCGCGCACATGCGGCGGCTGGCGCAGGCAGTTGGCCAGGAACTGGCGCTCATTCTCGCTCAGGAAGTCGTGCTCGTCCCGCAGCGCCATCGTCGGTCGGTCTCGATGCGGAGCTGCTGGTGGAGGTCGCTGCTCGGCAACAGGCGGTCGCTGATTGGTCAAATTTCTCGCGTTTCACTGCTCACCCTAATTGCGATGGACGGGTTCCGGCAGACGCTGCTGGGGCGCGCGCTGGCCGACGCGCTGCAGGATCTGGAGAAGGAACGAGGTGGAGCCGATGGCGGTCCGGAAGTAGATGGCGATCTGCTCTTCTTGCTGTTCGACGAGGCCGTGCAGTCGGAGCTGCGAGACAGACGCTGCAAAGAAGGCGAGGGGAGGCCGAGGACGTTCACACACGAGTCGCTGGAGCTGAAGGGGCAAGTCACGGCCTTCAACCGGTTCATGGGCGATTGGAGCGTGCTGGTGCGCACCAAGCCGCAGGATATCCGGCTGAATCACGGTGTCGCTGATCTGCATTTGCCAATGCTGAGCCATGAGCAAGAGGAGGAGGAGCAGGAGGTAGCAATGCGGCTGAAATTACGCAAGAGAGCATGACGCACGACGTTTGATTGTACTATTTGGTATTGCAACTGACTGTGTCAGTGCGCAAGTGGGCGAGGGCTGAAGCGAACGCAGCGCCACTATTGAGGCTGTGGATAACTATGACTGGCAAATTCGTAACTTTTTCTTTCTGACCGGCGCAAATTGTTTTCTTGTTGCCAGCGCCACTAACAGGAACAGGAATGGCGTTCCTTGGATTGAAGTGACTCCACCGTGCATGATAAACCGATCGGCGAGGTGGAACAGTTGCATCTGTTTGACACCTTTTTGGGGGTATTTGGTAAGAAGTAACGAGTAAGTAGGCAAAAAGTAGTCAGTAAGTAGCAGCAACTTGTGGGGCTGGAGCCGCAAATCGAGGGGGCCGCAAAGACCACTCGCGACTTTAGCTGGAACGGAAGGTGGGTGCGCATACGAGCGTTTAAGGGCGCGTGCCCGGCGCAGGACAGCGGCCTCTGCCGACGAGATGCTTTCCCCTGCATAGCGCTCGCGCGGGGGTGTAAAACGCTGTGATCGACGCCGTGGAATTCGCTGCGGAAGGGCTCGAGATCTGCCGCTACAGTCGATGGGGCTCTGTACTAATGTGTTGCTACTGCCCGTTGCCGGTTGCCAGCATGCTGTCCTCGACGATCAAGAACTCGGTGCGCAAGGCCGCGGTGGCCCCCACGCTGACGCGCGGCATGGCGGCGGCCGCCTCGTCCACGAAGGAGGTGGAGGAGATCGGCGGCTTCGGCCAGATGACGCAGCCCAAGCTGCAGCTCTTCGGCCTGCACGCCCGCTACGCCAACGCGCTGTACAGCGTGGCTGCCAAGCAGAACCAGCTCGAGTCCGTGGAGAAAGAGCTGCTGACCATCGAGGAGACCATCGCTAAGGAGCCCAACTTCGCCTCGTTCCTGCACGACCCCACGATCGCCCGTGCCTCCAAGAAGGAGGACATCGCCAAGGTCATGGAGAAGGCCAAGTTCTCCAAGCCCGTGGCTGGCCTCTTCGAGGTGCTCGCCGACAACGGCCGTCTGCCGGACGCCGTGAGCGTCATCTCTGCCTTCAAGAAGCTCATGGGCGCCTACCGCGGCGAGGTGCAGGCCAAGGTCACGTCGGCTGACCCGCTGACCAAGGCCCAGCTGGACCAGGTCAAGAAATCCCTCGGCGCTCGCGTGGAGAAGAACGAGAAGCTGCTGCTGGAGACAGTCGTGGACCCGGAGATCCTGGGCGGCCTCAAGGTGCAGATCGGCAACTACTTCATTGACCTGTCGCTCGCCACCAAGATCGACAAGATCAACACATTGCTGGCCAACTCGAGCCAGCAGTAAGTCAGTCCTCCGACGAAAAGCAGGGATCACGAGTGAACGTGGCGTAGCTATGAGTGGGGCGTCTTGTCGGACATCCATTGTTGTAGCAACGGGCTTTCGCGCGTGTTCGCGGCGGAGCTAATACGGAAGCCAGCGACTAATGAAGAACTTACAACGGAATGAATGAACTCGTGTTCGTTATCTGCGTCCCAGTCAGTGTTCATCGCGTTGATCTTGTTCATGTGTACCCCGCTATCAACGTCAGTGCAACAGTAATGCAAGAAAATAATGCTCAACAACGTAGCCGAAACACGACTTGTTTCCTGTGAATAAAAACATCCTTAGCTAGCATCCGTGGCGTCAAATGTCGAGCATTCTCCCACTTGACGGCGTGATGCCTTCTCCTTCTCTGACCTGCTTCCTCCCTGCTTCCTCCTCCTTGCTGTGTGTGCGCTGTACCGCCCCTTGCGTTACCTGTCGACCTATGCGCGTGCGCGTGCGCTGTCCTGACCTGTAGACGAGCTAACAACAGCCCCCCTTGGACGTCTTGCTTCCCGAGGCGTTGGCTTGACTCAGAATGACGGGGCTTTGGCCTCCATAGCCGTAGGACCCCGCTCCTGCCGCGCTGTCTGCTCTGGACCCGTCGCGGGCTCGTGTCCGCTGCTCCTGGTCATGTTTCTTGAGCAGCTGCACCGCCAGACTCTCGAACAGCGATTGCACTCCTTCGCCCGTCTTGGCGCTCGTACGGAACACCAGTGCACCGATCTCGTCCGCAAACTGTTGGGCCTTGGCAAAGTCAAAGTTGGACGTCACATCACTCTTGTTGCCCACCACCGCTAGCACTATATCGTCGCCCACGTGATGCTGCAGGTCTGAAGGCAGCAAGGGAAAAGCAAAGCAGCAACAAAAGAGGAGTCAGCTTTTCGGCCTCTATGCAGCTGACGCCATGGTCGACGCGCCGCACCTTGCAGCCACTCTTTGATCTTCTCGAAGCTGGCCTCGCTCTGCAGGTCGAAGACCAGGATGGCCGCCTTAGCGTTGCGGTAGTACATGGGCGCCATGGAGCGGAAGCGCTCCTGGCCGGCCGTGTCCCAGATCTGCAGCGTCAGCTTCCTCCGCGCGCCGGCGTCGTCCCCGACAATCACGCGCTTCTGCAGGAACGAGGCCCCGATGGTGGCCGACGTGGGCGTGGAGAAGCTGCCGTGGCAGTAGCGCATCGTGATGGACGTCTTGCCCACGTCCGTGGGACCGATGATCACCAGTTTGCGGTCCAGCCCCACGTCCTCCATGTCTGCTGCTGGCGGCTGACTTTGCACTTGACGCGTTCTATACGCGACTGCTCTTCACAAAAAAAATGGGAGAACCCGACCGGTACGGTGTACCTCTGGTATTCCCCCTCTTTACAAGGAACGCGACGCCACGAAGCGACACAAAAAGGGCGGATTCCTCTAAACGAAGTCGCTCAATTAAATAGCACCTTCTCCGATGGAGCTGAAATTTTACACACATCAAGACAAAGTCGTTGAGACGTAGGAGGTCAAGTTTCACTAGATAAGGTAGGGTATTTCGCTCACTATTCAATCGGGGATCGATGAATCCGCACCTCGCATGGCAAACTAAAAGTGCAGTTTTTAACTCTAAAACTGAGTACTTTACAACCATTAAATTTAGACCCCCAGCTGCATAAATATTACCACTCCGTCTCAAAAATGATGTCACAGTTTGTGATGCGCATTTTGTCAATATCGTCTTGTGTCATGCTCATTTTGTCTCAAACTACGCGTTGCAGCCTCACGGTTTAAACCGTGGGCGCAATCGAACACACGGTTAGATTTGGCGCCACGGTGACCAAATGAATGGTTGACAGTCTGTTCTGGGAGCTGGGAAAGGGGATACACCGCGAAAATGTTGCCCCTCCTCTCTCATATCCCCCCCCCCCCCGGGTTTTTTTTTTTTGTGTGTTTTTTTT
>JAGDFM010000050.1:11032-25748 GCA_019155715.1 Phytophthora pseudosyringae
GGCAACGGGCAACCACCCCAAAAATTTTCCCCCCCCCCCCCAAAACCCCCCCCCCCCGATTTGTTTTTGTTTCATTTTCAGTTTTGCAGCGCGATGCCGACAGGGGGGTGGAGACGAGAGTTGAGCGACAGCGGTCGCGAGCAAGTTATCCTGTCACTGCTGCAGCGCTCGGTGAAAGGTGTGCCACGTCGAGGTGCCATCAAGGAGGTGGCGGCCAAGTTTTGCGTCAACCGGCGGACGATATCAAGAGTGTGGCAAAGAGCGAAGGTTGAGGAAGCCAAGACCGGCCGCCTGTGCGCCGATTCCCGCCGTCACGTGTGTGGGTAGCCACTCCTCGACCTGTCGGCGAAGCTGGAGAAGTTGCGCATCACTCCGTTGGACCAGCGCAGTACGATCCGCTCGGCGTCGGCGGCGTGTGGCGTCCCCAGAGCTACGCGTAAAAGGAGGGCAGCTCGTGGCGTCTGTCAGTAACATCAAACCGCTGCTGATGGACGCGAACAAGGCGGCCAGAATGGCTTGGTGCATCTTGCATATGCAGCCTGCATCGCTGCTTTTTAGTGGCATGTATGACACCATTCATGTGGATGAAAAATTATTCTATTTGACAACTGTTAAGCGTCGCTACTACCTGCTTCCAGGTGAAGAGTCGCCCCGTCGCCAGATTCGCTCGAGGCGCTACATCACCAAGGTGATGATGCTGGCTGCAGTTGCGAGATCAAGATGGGACGCGGCATCGGGATCTTACTTTGACGGTAAGCTCGGCATCTGGCCGTTCATCGTCCGGACACCCGCCATTCGGAACAGCACAAGGCGCTCAGCTGGCACGATTGAGACGAAGGAAGGTCGCGTCAATCAAGAGACGTACCGCGCAATGATTCTACTCCCAGCAGCGATGGCCTTCGGCCCGTGAAGGCGTTCACGTTCGAGTTCAGCAGGACAACGCGCCTGCGCACATCAGCCCGGAGGATTCACGTTTTGCGGTAGCGGTGGAGCAGCAGGGGCTGGATGTTGAGCTCTGCTGCCAACCGCCAAACTCACCTGACCTCAACTGCCTGGACCTGGGCCTCTTCACGGCGATCCAAGCGCGCCAATGGCTGCGGTCCCCGCGCAACATCGACGAGCTCGTAGATGCTGTTACTGCAGCCTACTCGAAGCTGCCTCCCTCGGCCATCAACGCGGTGTTCTTGAGCCTTCAAGGCTCGGCGGCAGGAGGCAATGCGTTCAAGTCTCGTCACATGGCGAAAGCGAAGCTTGAACGGGAGAGGTGACTTCCCGTGAGCCTTCAATGCACGCCCGAAACAGCTGCGATTGTGTTGCAGCATCGCATAGCACAGGCCGCTCGCCATAACTAAACCTAATATAAATTGGGGACATCAATTTTGAGACTAGCAAAAGAGGGGTATGTGACATCATTTTTGAGACGGAGTGGTATTCAACAAACGTAAAACGCTGCTGCACAGATCACAAAGGCGAGATACAGACTGGCCAAAAGGATAAGACCACCTCCAACTGAAGCATAACTTGGCAAATCGGGCGAGTTCGCACCGAACTTTAGACCAATTGACGGTCTTCTGCACTGATTCCGCCAATGAAATTTGAGCACAATCGGAGCAATATTTGAAAGAGTTTCTATACAAGGGATTGATTTGGACGTTGACCAAAAGGATAAGACCGGCAGAATGACTTGTCTTCAGTATACTGTAGTGATGGTTACATTCTCTTACTGCTAGACGTTGCATCTTTTACTTGCAAAAGGTAAAAGGTAAGTGGCTCACCAACACCTGTCGCTCGAATTTGCGATTCCTTATTGGAATGCTGGGGCCTCATGAAAACGCAGCTTCTACAGTGCCACCTGCAGTCCAAGGCGAAATAGCTTCACTCCATTCGGATATATCATCCGTGAATACGAAAGTCGATGCTCTAGCAGATGCAGTTGGTGAGCTCATACAGCATCTTCGAAACTCAAGTCAATAGGTTGTATTAACCCTTTCGTGACAAAATGGCGCTCACTGCGCCCTTTAAGGGGGCTTTCCAAAACACGGTAGGATATGGCCTCTAAAAGGACGCCGGGAGCGCCGTTTTACACAAGTTCAAGTTAGTTTATACCGTATTTTATAACATAACATAAACGGTATGATCACTAATCATGGAGGCATACTATTGTACTGGCCATAATACTTCGGACCAAAATTGGGACCTGAATTACCCCTACAAGATGATAACTTTCCATATGCGATAGTTATATATACCACTAATTGGTACCCGTAGTGTAACGGGCTGTTTCAAGTTACATATGTAGGTAGAGCTATATAGCTAAAGATACAAAGTAGGTACAAGCACACGGCTAGCGTGTGCTTCGTGTAGTCCTGTCATTGGTTGAAAGTGGAGAGCCATTTCAACCAATCAGACGACAGTTTGCATTTGAGTGGCCCCGACGGCCACTAACATAAATCAGAGTTAAATTTGCCCCAAAGCTCATACTTAAGCTCAGCTTCCTGAGTCTACCGCGCTTACTTGCAGTCTATAGTGTATGCTAGATAACGGACACACCTGGCCCGTTATACGTAGAATCCGATGTTGAGGTTAGATTTGTCTGGTTGTGGCTCGTTTTTGAGATATTCCTCACCGAAATACATGCCTCCGAAGCTCAAAAATTTGGGGAAAGGGCTTCATTAGGTTATTGCGTGATTCATCGGTTTGAATGATGGTGATTGGTTCGGACACCCGCCCACATGGCAAATCTTATGGTGTTTAGGGTTATGTACAAGTTGTGTGGTTCTGGCGAGAGCTCTTGGATTTTAACACAGCAAGTGTAGCCACGTCCACGTCTATTAAATGTGACAGACTGACACTTAGCAGTCCTCTTCACCTTCGCTACTTTCCTCTTCTGAGATGCTGGCGACCATCCGCAGCAACAGGATAGGCGTCCTGCACCTTTTGCACGTGTCGGTACTTGTTTGTCCAGCTCTTTTGTGTGACAGACGCTTTGGTTTGGCCGACCTGTGCGTCGAGCTCCGCGACGTTGCGTGCTGGACTGCCAGCAATGACGCCTTTCATCTGCCCCCATATCAGCTAGATGGGCTGAAGCTCGGGGTGATATGGGGGGGGGGTACTGGACCTGATGCCCGTACATGGTCGCAATGGCGACTGCCATGTACAGCGGTGGCAGTTTGTGTTTTCGCACAAGCTCCAGCAACTGAGCCTTAACAAAAGTCGAGTCATACAGAATCCCTACATCGAAAACATAATTGTAAGTGTAAATCCTTCAACAGTACTTAGTTTTAGACGTACCGTTTTGCTCGAGCCATTGCTGAATTTCAGCTTTTCTTGTTCTTGCTGTAGGGGCGGGCAGCATGTTGTGCTTATGGTAGGCTGCACCGTCCATATAAATTATACACGTGCCGTGGTTTGTGCTGAGAGTTTGGCACAATGCTAGGAACCACCTCTCGAACTGGACGGCATCGAAGTTGCCATGATAGTCACCCTCGCTGCATTTACGACTTTCAACCCAATGGTAATAAAATCCTTTACAAAGTGGCCTCACAACGCATTACATTGACGGTAAATTACACCTACGACTACGATACAGATCCTACAATAGAGCTGGTGAGTAATTAGGATTCATATAGCGTTCTAAAACATCGTACCATAGCTGGGGCGGAATTTCAGCCAGCCTTGGCCGCTGGCTGAAATTCGCTTCCGATCCGGAGGAAGCCATGTCGTTCCTCGAACGTGATTCACGTTCACGTACGGCTCGTCTAAATAGACTTCGGAGAGGATCGGGTTGTTGTTGCGGTCTCGATTGAGCAGCTTACGCTGTAGGTACGTGGCTCGGTACGCCACGTTCCCCCACAGTCTCAGCCAAGTAATGGCGCTTCTCGCCCATAATGTACCGGTACCCCAGCCGCCTGAGCAATCGGCTCATGGACCGACGTGCAATGCAGAGATTTGTCTGGACAGCCACTTCGTCTGCAACCATCTTGGCAGTGATGGGGAGGCGCTGCTCATTGCACTCGTTCATGTACTGGCGGATGACGGGTGCGACTTCATCGTCCTGAAAGCTCCGTGGTCTCCCACGCTGTTCCTGTTGTAGTATATACCATATGAAATTAGAGAGGTATAGTGATATTTAACAATCGTCGCCGAAAGAGGGCTCACCTCGGCAGCTTCGGCGCGCTCCTGGTCGGTGTAAGCTGCCCACACAGATGAAACAGTGCTCGCTGCGATGTCCAGACACTGGGCAACAACACTGCGCGTGCGCTGGCCACGCGCGTGGCCTTGCTTCTTCTCCGCGAGGTGGAACTTTTAAACATTGATTACCATTTCGGTCTGATCGTGTCCTAGTTTTCGGCCTTGTGCTATTCTGATAATGAGCCGTAGTTCTCGCGACAAGCTGTTAAGGAATGATTGGCTAATAAGGATTCGTTTGCTGTGCGCGCCGGTGTTGTGCGGCTCGAACTCGACGAGCTACAGCCCCGTGTGTAGGCGTGTTACAATTTTTGGTCCGAAGTATTATGGCCAGTACAATAAAATCAAGGTTGTTGCATGTATCAGGTACCACCAGCAAATCCTTGAAGTTCAAGAGATGGGCTGAGAGAGTACCAAATCACGGCGCAGTGGGGGCGCTCACCGCGCCCTTTAAGAATCAACTGACTTATATTTGTATACAATAGTTTACCTAAGTGGCGCACGAAAGGGTTAACGAGAGCATATTTGCCGCAAATAAAGTTCCTTTTGGCCCCGCCTAAACGTAATTTATTTGTACTCGAACGCTGGGTCGCCCGAACCTCCTCGTTTTCGTGCAGCACCATCTCATCTTCAGAGAAATTGTCGCGCACTTCCCTCTGCTGTGGGTCGGCTATCCGCGGGCTGTTTCAGGAGTACGGGTTTGTTCAGGTGTAGCTTCAAGTCAGGAACGCTTAGTAGTAGAAGTAGAACGCTTTAAAGAAATCTGCAATCTCTTTCTCTTGATTCTCTCTAATGTATAGCAGGGAAAATGTACGACTGACTGATCAACTACCTCGTCGGTTTCCCACCGACATCGCTCAGAAGCACGACCCGACTCCTTTCTTGATTCGTTCTGTTTGGTTTTATGCCGGTCGGCTTGTCCGCTTGCCTTCCTCTGTTTCGTTCCGTTTGATTTCAATGCTTGTCGGCTTGTCTTCTTGTCTTCTTGTCTGCGTCTGCCTGCCTACCTCTACTCCTGCATTCTATTTGCCCGATCGACTTGGCCGTAGGCTTTGAGCATTCTCGCTGCCTTCTTTCGCCGTCGCACTTGGGTTTCTTTCTACGCACCCTCGCTGCCTTGTTTCGCCGCCGCACTCGCTTTGCTATCGGCCATCTGCTTTCGGCTGCATGCTCGGCTGCTTTTGGTTGCCTCGTTCTACCAAGCGCCAAACAAACACGACAGCAGCACAAGACTTGTGCTAAGGGTTCCTACTTAGTAGGCTCTGGCGACCAAGACGTTGCGATCCCCGCTATCCTTGACTCGCCGAACGGGCGAGGAAGTTCGCGATCCTGTCGGGTGTTCAGGTGAGAGGTCGAGACTCTTGGGGGGCGCCGTGGCACCGTGGTGAGCAGCTAACACAGCAGTGAGCGCCATGCCACGTTCGTGGAGTGAACGTCGATGGAGGCGCGTGTGGTGTATGGTTTGGCTTATAGTCGAGGTGTGGAGATTTGTATGTGCGCGGTGGTCGTTGGGTGGTTTGTGTTGTGTGTCGGCGTGTGTGTGGGTTGGGTTTCGGTTGCGTTTTGGTTGTTCTTTGGTCAATGTAAGTTGCGGTGGTTTGGTGCATGTTTGTGTTGCGGTAGGTTGGGTAGGTTGTTGTCCTGGGGATCGAGCATACGATCGCCCCCTACGAACTGCGGATAGGAGATGGGTACAGTACCTAACCAGAACCCTCGGCTGGCGGTTTATTATAACCAGTCGGGAGCTCTGTTACTAATTCCTCCTAGTCACTCGGTCGCGGGAAATGTAATCTGCCAATAGGAAGGTTCTGCGGTGGGTGCCTTGGGGACTGATCTGTCCCAGTTCTGTCAAAACCCAACGCCATAGGTACAACCCCAGCAAACATGCCGGGGTGTTGCCAGTCAGCGCGGAGAAGATGTTAAACTAGGACGCTCGTCGGGTTTGAATCCGATACGAGCCGAGCGTTCTAGATATTGCATCTTTGCAGTCATGGACAAGACATTGGTAGATCAAGTTAGCAAGCGGCCAGGTCTACACGGGAATACATGTGAACTGCATGGGAAACGTACCGTGGCGATCTCAAGCCTTCGGCTGGACGACGAATTTTCCAGGTCCGATGTCAAGGTAGCCTAGGATCTCCAACTCGGAGAACAACGGGGTTACTGGAAGCAACGGGATCCAGAGCAGTGGTTCGCCCTTGCCAAGAAGGAAGACACGTCCGGAACTCCAAGCATCTGGCAGGTCAAGACGGCTTGGCGATCTGAGGGCGGAACGCTTCTTGATCTGCAGTCTGGGGAATCGCGAGGGTACTGGAAGTATCATGCCTCTGGAAAATGGTTCAGTAAGCCAAAGCAGTTGCCAAGGTGAACAACGAGAAGGCCACGTTGTTCTTCGACACCGGCGCTGAAGTCTGGATCATAGACACCACCTCTGCTCGTAAGGTTGGGTGTGTCATAGACGAAAGTCAGAGACAAGAATGCGTCGGGATCGGAGAGAACACATACATGACGGTTGGACGTACCACGATCAAGGTCACGTTGGCTGGATCGATGGTCTACTACTTCGACACTTGGGTTGGCGAACAGTCGGGACAGAAAGCGATACTCGGCATGGACTTCATGGTACCAGCCGGAGTCCGCCTCGATTTGGCAGATGGGACATTCTGCCTCCCTGATGAGGTGCGAATTCAGATGCTGGGACGGCGTCCGCTGTACGGCGCTGTAGTCCAACATGTCACGCTTGATCAAGATCTCGAAGTGCCGGTCGCTGAATCAGTGGAGATCCCGATCCGATACGGCAGATCGGCTAGCGCGAAGCTCTAGATCACACGGGGTCCAAGATGGGTTCCGACCGCTATCAGGGGTCTGGGAAAATGAGGTATCTGTGGATCACAAACGTGAGCGAAGAGAAGTTAGTGCTCGATCGGCACGCAGGGTTAGGGATTTGGTTAACCCCAGACGTCGTACCTCGCATGCCAGGTTTTGTGTCAGTCGGATCGCACAGATACGCTGAATGGCAGAACCTCACATTCGAAGCTACCACTAAGCGACGGGAAGAACCAGAACCCGAAGAGGAGCCAGTGGAACCGCTGGCAGATCGGCCTCGATATCCGACGCCTACGCGAATTCTAAGTCGATCGGATGGGGCCCATAAACCAGTGGTGGCCGTAGCGACCTCCTCACCATCGCCCTGCGAAGGAACACGGGAAGGCCCACCGGAAGCCGATGTGAAACGTATAGAACCTGATGAAGGGCAAGTCACCCGAGAGCCTGCACCGATCCGGAAGGAGGAGTCGATCGAGCCAAGCCAGGATCTGCCGAAGACCGATGTCGATCCTTCACGGGAGTCGATCTCGGATGAAGCTAAGGCAGAACAAGTCGGCTACCATGAGGGAGGAGCTTGTTTGCAGAAGATCTCGAACAGAACTTGGTCATCTTGCCCGAGGTTGCAGCTTCGACCGAAGAAGTAATGATCGAGGGCATTCAGGTTGGCGATCCCGATCTATATACCCCGGACAAAATCGACCGGGTGCGACGGATCATCTGGCGAAGGCGGCACTTGCTGATCGAAAAAAGGAACGCCCTGCCGCCTGCGGCACGCGGTGCAACGTGCGACATCGACGTCGCTGGAGCCATTCCAGTAGCCCAGCGTGTGCGAGCAGTTGCTTCACGATTTCGAGAGAAGTTGGCTGCGCTGATCAATGGTCTACTGACGGCTAGGATCATCAAGCACACGACCTCACCGTGGGCATCCCTGATCGTGATCATCACCAAGAAGAATGGTGTCGACATACGACTCTGCATTGATTACAGAGTCGTGAACGGGCTGACGCCCTTGATGATGTATCCGATGCCGTTGATCAACAACCTCCTGGAAGACTAGGATATGATCTTGTGGTACTGCTCCCTTGACATGGCGAGCGGATTCTGGGTAGTCTCCATGACTGAGAGGGCACGATTGATCTCAGCGTTCATCACTCCATTCGGACTGTTCGAGTGGCTGCGTATGCCATTCGGATTGAAGAACGCGCCTCAGATCTATCAGCGACTCGTCGACCACGCGCTGTACGGACACTTAAAGATCAGCGCAGATCCAGACTTGATAGAGACGAGTGACGTTTTCGAGAGTGGCGAACCTGACCTCGATCAGAGGCCGTCCGTCCTGGCGCGACGATCGTACATCGATAACATCTTGGTGACAGCCGAGTCTTGGGATACCCTCTGTACGAAGGTTGATCGTCTGCTGGACGCTTTCGACCAGTGGGACCTCTCGATCAGTGTTGTCAAGAGTGTCTTGGGGACGCCGGAAGGTCGATTACTTTGATTACTTGCCATCAGGTGTCGGCGGATGGACTGGAAGCCCATCCAAAGGATCTCGATTCCCTGGTCAAGCTCCCGTTCCCACGTACGCTGCGATCGATGAAATCCTTCTTGGGAAGCTTGAACTATTACAACCGCTTCATTGACATTGAAGGCTTTGCAATCAATGCGGCTGTCTTGTACGAGCTGCGAGAGGTGGATTTCCACGAATTCCGTGGACACGAAGCCGGCACAGCTGGGATCAGCGAGACCGGGACGCTGGATCATCTCCTGAAGAGGGCGATCGCTGGGTGAGAGCCACGATCACGTTCACTCTGCTGAATGCGAAGATCGGTTCTACGCCGATCCTCCGTCACTTCGACTCGGAGCGGACTCCAGTCGTGGTGGTGTACGCCATCAAATGGGCGATCGCCTCGGCGCTGATGCAGGAACGTGATGGCGTGTACTGACCGGTGCCTTTCACTAGCCGTACCTTGAAAGCGAATGAGATCAACTACGGTATGGTCGGCAAAGAAGTGTTGGCCTCTTCCGTGTCTTGAACGTCTGCTACACGTTGCTGGTGACGAGATCGATCATGGCGTTGACTCGCCACTCGACACTGGCATGGCTCGTAAACTCTTCTGGACTGGACGGCACACCCGTCGCTGGGCTGCGTTGCATTCCGAATAGACGCTTAAGATCCGAAAGTGTACGAAAGGAGAAGACGAAATCGTTGGCACGATCGCGGCAAGCATCACGCCTCGATCCGAAGTCGATTAGTCGCTGGTCGCCATCGCGCCGAGGAAACAGCGCTCATCATGGTGCCACCGACAGTTGAGCTGAATGAGAGTCTGCTGGTCGTCCGTTTTGATGGATCTGCGAGCGTCAAGGGAAAGACCGGAGCCTACAGCGCGATCGTGTGGAAGCTTCCCGAGTGGACGATCCTTGCTGCAGCGTCGGAGTATGCGGCTGACCTGACGGTCAATGAAGCCGAGTATCGAGGATTGCTGCTGTGCTTCGATCTCCTGTCCGATCTGGACAGGGGGCGCCTTGTCATCTGCAGCGACTCCAACTTGGTCATCAGGCAGATGCGTGGTGAGATCGCCTACAAAGCGCCCGGGTTGCTGCTGTTACGACAAAAGGCGTTGGAAAAGTTGAGATCATGGCCGAGGCACGAGCTGTTACAAGGCCAAGAAGGTGCAGTCGTTACCTCGGAAGAGGATCACCAGGACTTGGGCCACTCTCAACCGACTTGACGAGTTGCTGAAGCCGAAGGCGATCGACTCGGCCGTCCGCGTAAGCGCAGCCGCGAGATCGGCGAGACGACAATCCCATCAGCCGGAAGTCCTACAAGAAGCGATTGTGCAACGTATGAGAGGTGAGCGAATACGACAAGCGCAGGATGAAGAGAATTGGATCGCCGATCTGAAGGCTTACCTGAAGGGCGACGTGCAGGAGCTGACCGCGGATGAAGCCAGATCTAGCTCCAAGATCGCGGCTGACTACGAGCTGGATGAGAATGGCCTGCTTTTCTTCTGCCCCGCTGCAAAGACGAAGGACGAAGACCGGGATGCAGTCGCTCGACTTGTTATAACCGGAGACCCTGCAACAAGACTTCCTGCATCACAATCATGCCAGTCTGGAACGAGGCCATCAGGAGATCGGACGGACGTATCTTCGCATCCGATCGCACTTCCACTGGAGAGGTATTTACCGAAGTGTCCAACGTTACGTGGGAGAGTGTATAGACTGTGAGACTGGGAAGGGCGCCCCTTTGTGCAAGAAGAGTCCCTCGGGAATGTGCAGGCCACGTACCCGTTCCAGATCGTGGCGATGGACCACATCCCCTCGCTGCCGAAGTCGTTCAAAGGGAACACCTAGCTGTTGATATGGGCCAACTTTTTCTCGGGTTACGTGGTCGCGAAGGTGAGCGCGTCGCGCACGACGGAGACAATTGCGGAGAATCACGAGGAGTACTTATTTCGACGTTTCGGAGCCAGTGAGGCCATTCGCCACGATCGAGAACCCGGGTTTATGTCTGATTTTGTCCGTGCATTCAGCCGAATAGTTGGACATAAACAGAAGGCTACGATGGCTTATCGCCCACAAGCCAACGGAACGGCAGAGAGGATGGTGCAGACCCTGACTCGCGCGCTTAAGATGTATGTCGCAGACGTGAATCAGCAAGACTGGGACGCGGAGCGCCTAACATTTGCGATCAACACGGCCCAGGATCGCGTTCGCGGCGACACACCATTTTATTTGATTCACGGATGGGACGCTCGATCAACGCTGGAGGCATCTCTTCCGCTGGGCCGTACGCGACGCCGAGACAGTGAGCCGCGTCGCTGGCGGTATCATGTGCAACAGCACTATCTATCAACGAGCGAGGGAGCAAGTTAATGAGCGCCTACGTGAAGCGATTCATGGGTCGAGCGGATCGCTATAACGAAGATGTCCGGCCCCATAGGATCGAAGTGGACGAGCGGGTGTGGCTACACCTCGATTGCGTGAACGAAGGTTATGCACGCAAGCTAGCTCATATGTGGCACGGGCCGTTCCGGGCGATCGACATGGTGGATCACCACGCGGCTCGTCTGGAGACAGCTGGAACGGAGTATCGACTATTCCCCGTCGTACACGTGTCGAAGCTGAAGCTGGTGCGGGCGTTTCCCGATCGGTCCCAGATCGAGCTGGTGTCAGAGGAGGCGGATCGTTTTTACTTCGACGAGGCCCTCTTGCCGGAGGACAGTTGGGAGCGCAGTCTCAGCGAACGCGAGTATGAGGTTGAGCGGATCGAGGATATGCGGAAGTGTTGGCGTACGCGCTATGGCCGCGTTCACCACGAGTTTAAAGTCTACTGGAAGGGCTACGATGACCCATCGTGGGTCGACGAAGCCAATCTTAACTGCGGTGCGCTGCTACGCGAGTACGATCGTGAAATAACCACTCGCAATCGATTCGGGGTGATGAAGTCGCATGAAGAAGCGACGCAAGACCAATAGCAGGCTGGCTGCCACGGGGAGGAGTGGTATGAAGAGTTTGCAGGGTGGATGCACGCTAAGGTGGAAGGGAATTTAAGTTGAATGAGTGAGTGAGGGAACGCTACGAACTGTCGTGATCAAGAAGACGAAGAAACTATATTAGCGGTACGAGGCAGATCGCCTATTCTTTGTCGCTATTGGCGTCGGTGGGAGTGAATATGTTAGTCAGACGAGTAATCTGGGAGCCGGGGTGATCCTGAATGTTGGACAGGTTGGGGATTGTGCAGCGGGGCTGCGTAGCGTAGTGCGTCAGAGGAAGACGTATGACTCTCCGAGCCTCCGCTGGCGGTTCTCCTAACCCTAAGTCTCCGCAGAGGCTTAGATCACTCTAGTATAACTAACTAGAGACTCAAAGAGTCGGTATTCCTAACCCAAGGTCAATACACTCCTTGATGCTAAAACTGAACTGTTATTGCTTTCTTTATCTGCGGCAAAGCCGCCTGTATTGCTCTAACTATCTACCATAGTTAAACCTAGTCAAATGCATATCGAGTGGCTCTGAAGCCACGTACTAATATCCAGTTAATAGAAGTGGTACCAAGTACCCCTTCCGTCCAGGTGGCACGAAGTATGGCTACACTTCGTGCGACCTTCGTGTAACCCCGTTACAGATTGCGTCCAAGACCCGGATACCACAAACGTTTCTCGCTGCGCTGTGGGTACTGCAGGAAGAGCAAATCGAGGGGTATATCAAGATCGCAGTGGCCCAGGATCATCCCTTTCAGGACCGCCTTGAGAAAGAGCTTCCAACGAGCCCCCACGTGATATCGCCGTTGCTTGCGCCCCGCACAGAACGCTTTCAGGAATTGGTATTATTTGCGTTTCGCAGAGCTGATCGGGAGTACGTAAACAGCTTCCCATAACGCCTGCCGGTGCTCGTCTTCAAGCCAGATATATCGTCGCACCAGGGCCTCGAACCAACCTATCATGGGAAATGAGATTGGGGTCACCACCGTGCGAAGCACGATCCACGGGCTAGTGCCCTGATGTTGGTCTCGGTGAGCAAATGTAAGGACCAGAGCGACGGAGAAGGCGAAGCACCTGGCTCCTTCAGAGGACAGAGCCATTTTTTTGGCTGGGCGAAGTGATGGAACAAGAGGGAGATGTTCATCTCCAATACGGAGATCCTGTGAATCCGACGAGGACGCCATGGAGCTATGGCGGCTTGCGGAAACTCGATCCTATGTCGGTAGCTAGGGATCCAGTCCGGGCGAGATACGAGGGTCGGGGGAAGATGCAGGTATCGGGCGTCCGACATCATTCTGTTCCGGTGAGCGCGAGGCACACTGGTGATGCTGTCGTCGCTGTGGTCACTGCTCTCATCGGAGTCATGCAAATCGCCGCCTTGATCGCTGTCATGATTGCCGTCGTGACCGCCATCGGGATCACCGTCTTGATCGTCGTCGAGCTCGCTGCCTTAATCGTCATCTGAATCGCTGTCTTGATCGCCGTCTAACTCGCCACCTTGATTGTCACTCTGGTCACCACCATCTTGATTGTCACTCTGGTCACCGCCATTATGGTCGCCGCCCTGGTTGCCACTCTGGTCTCCGTCTTGATTGTCAGAACGATCGCTGCCAAGGCCTTGACCGCTGTCACGCCGATTTTCGAGTCGACCCGATCCAGATGACCGTGATGTGCTCGAAATTCGACGTCGGCCATGCGAATGTGAGGAGTCCGGAAATACCGACGGAGATCGGCTTCGGCGGCGCTTGCCAGAAGCAGCACGCTAGAGCCAGCCGCAGCGGCAGGCTGGACGAAGGAAACCAGACCAGCGACACGGTCTCGGATGGCGTCTCGCTCGTCAAGCGCCTGGTCACGTTCTCTAGCCAGGTCATGCACCGAAGTTTGGGCGGCCGCCAGATCCGCGCTCAGTTGGATATTCGCCTGTTCGAGTACATGAAGCCGATCTTGCGCAGGCTGGAGACCACTCACACGCTGTTCGAGACGCACGATCGCCGAGCGGAAGGAGGCGATCTGGGATTCTGCGAACACAGAAGCAGGAGCCGTATGTACATGGATGGAGAAGTGAGAAAGCTAAAGATTGCTCTAGAGAGCGGTAGTTGCTCCGTCGCGCTGCGCGGTGATGCGACGGAGGTCGATGGACACTTGATGCAGCTGAGACTCGACGTCCCGAACGCGAACTTGGAAGCGATCGCGTTCGCCGAGTGCCCGATCGAGCTGTCGGCGGTGACGCGTGGTATCGGAATCGTGGTCCGCCTGAAGATCGCTGGTTCGACGTTCCAGGATGGAGACCTGGTGTTGAAGGCGCCCGGTAGCACTTTTTAAAGCCTTCTGTGAAGCCTCGTAGGCAGAGATGCTGTCACGCGCCTGGAGGAAATCTTGCAGAGCCCGATCCCGGTGAGCAATAGCCATGGTCACCTCGCCCCGCAACGCCAATATACGTCGCACCAACCCAGGCGGAGCTTGGTTGTCCATGCGCAGTTTGAGTCCGTCAATTTGCGCACGTAGATTCGCGACGACTTCCTCATGAGCATCGCTCTCCACGCGAAGTTGATCGCGAATGGCGGCGATCGCCCGAGAGTTGTCATGCCGGTCGGCCAGAGCGTCGAGTGCTTCAGCCTGTGCAATCAGCAGCTCGTGGCGTACCAACTCATAGCGGTGCTGGCAAAACTGGACGAAGGGAGCGGTGGCGGCATGAGCATCACGCAATTCGCGATCGAGTGCGTCCGCACGATCGCGTTCGGCTTGAAAGGCTCTTTGGAGAGTGGTGTGATCCAGTTCCAGCGCTGCCTGAGCGGCTATGCGTTCCACCGCTCGACTGATCGTGGTGAGAGACGCTTGAACCGCATCAAGATCGAGCGGGGACAGCGCGATCTGCGCGATGGGGACGACAGTCGCCGTCGCAGCAGCGGGTGTACTTGGCGATGAACTTGGAGGCTGACCGGGCGTGCTTATCACTGGGGCAGGGACGCCGAAGGTGGCCAGCCCGACGAGGATTGTGGAATGTGCTCAGATCGGCCGCCGTATGGCCTCACTGAGGCCCAGGGGACGTAAAGCGCTGAAGAGATTTGGATGCGATCGGACTTGATGTTATGGATGGTGAAAGTGAGGATCGCACATCGTCGACGCGCGCAGAGTGAGGCGGACCACGATTTGGGGGGGGGGGGGGGCGGGGGGCGCGGGGGGGTAACCGGGGGGGGGGGGGGGCGGGGGGGGGGCGC
>JAGDFM010000050.1:25758-119231 GCA_019155715.1 Phytophthora pseudosyringae
CCGCCCCCCCCCCCCCCCCCCCCCCCCCCCCCCCCCCCCCCCCCCCCCCCCCCCCCCCCCCCCCCGGAGTAGCTTTACCAGGCTGCGTGTGGTGCGCGTCGTGAGCACACTCGACTGGTATCTTATCATCCGACTCCTGCGACAGTATAGAGAAGATGCACGTGTGCTGCGGAGCAGAGTACGCGTACTCACCCATGTTGTCCGCGCGAGGAACGACCGTCACTCTTGATACGCGCGTCTGAAGGGGAGGATCTTGGACTAACAAATGGAGCCAGTGGTCAGTGGGCGGCCTCTCACTGATTTTATTTCCCGAAAATGCACCGAATTCTACCGAAAGAGGTGTTTTTCTTTGGTGTATTTTCTGTTGTAGCAGCGTGTTCGGCAAAAGTCGCCAGGTTTCAGGTTCCCACTGTTGTCTAAACAGCACCATTAGGTGGTTCCTGAAATAGCCTAGCGATTTTTTCTGAGATAGGAAGCAATTCAATTGCTGCTAGCGCAGCCCAACAAGGGTTAATTCGGACCGGTATACAAATCAGCAACCGGTTACGAGGCGGGCGTCTGTTTTTTTTATTGAGGACCGCTTTTGTGGTACCGGTATACCGGTTTGAAGCCGTTGTATGATGGGCGACCGCTTTTACGGTACCGGTATATTAATACGTCATACAAAGCTGTCACGGTTCCTTTGGGTCAGTGCACCGTAGAGATTCGTGCGACCACCACCGCTACCCAACAATATCACTGCCTCCCCAAAAGCATTATTGCTATGTGAGCAAAAAAAACGTCCAGTGGGTGGAGTTAGATTTCGTTCACGTGTGATTTTCATGAGCTCGGTCCGAGGTCATGAATCACGCCGGCACGAAGCTCTTCATGACCACTATCCTATCTCAGCCTTCGCAAAGCCCTAGTATTTTTATTGCCATTTTCTGTCTCATTGAGGGCGGGATTGGGTGTTAACAGGCAATCCCGCTAAGAAGAGGGAGAAAACGGACCAAAAAGGGGAAAGCTGGAAAAATAACTAATTGCGGTCGTTACCTTTGTATCAAGAAAATTATACCACTAGATAGCCCTTTATCTTAAACTCCATGCTATGGCACTCGTGCTGAAGCAAACGCTCTTCACCGCCCAACGTATTGACGTCAACGAAGCAACTTGACTGAGCTTGAATGGGCCATGGGAAAGCGTTTTCAGCATTTTGGAAAACACTTGAGAGTGGTACTTCAAGTACACCTCTTGCCCATCCACCTTCCGATACACCGCTGACTTAACCTTCACGTGCTCCAGCTGGAGCTCCAGCTTCTCGAATGAGCGAACAAGCCGTGCAGGCGCAGCGAGATGCCCACGCCAGCCTTCACCTTTATCTCTGTGGTGCTCGGTGTGCGACGCCAAGAAGACCACGCTTGACGAAAGCCGCGTGATCTCCCATTTGAATTTTGAACTGTGCGGTGGTCCGGGAATGGACCTCAGATGTGGACCTAGCTCATGGTACCACTATTTCAAATGTCTAAAATCGCAGATTTCTCTACGAAGGCGTTGAGCAGCTCTACTACATGTATCAGAGCTTCTGCCAATGCACAGCGCAGTGCTGCAATGTAATAGGCGTTCTGCTAGATGTCAAACGATATCTCTACAGTGCGAAAATCCCATGTCCATTCGATTGTTTCCGCATTTTATTTTCTTATGGGTTTCCCTCGATCGCTCCCTCCTCTTAGCGGATTTCCTGTTAAAACATGCTGAAAACATAGCAATGGATTTGGCGAATAAAAAGTCTTTCCGAAAGATGGTTTTTCCCCACCAATCAAGTGGCTCGAAAGTGGATCCACTTTCTCCCCCGCCCCAAATCCCATCCAAGCGCAGCAACAACAGCAACGGACACCATGGCTGACGGCTACGACCCCCAGAAGTCTCGCGTGGCGGAGGACACGCTGGCCGACTTCCTGCGCGCGCCGCTCACCGGCGACCTAACGGAGGTGCCCGGCATCGGCAAGGCGGCGGTGACGAAGCTCAGCGAGGCGGAGGACGGAGAGGACGCCGTAACGAACACGTTCCAGCTCATCGGCAAGTTTCTCATGCTCAAGGTGCGTCGGGGTGGTGTCTGGTGGGAAAGGAGGGGGTGGGGGTGCTGATGCTGTTTTGCGCATTGTATGCAGGATAACTCGGACGACAACGACGACGGCGTGATCGACTGCGCGGCCCACTGCGACGCCTTCTGGTTCTGGCTTAAGTCCAAGGGCATCACGGCCTACAGAAGGTGGGGAGCCTAGTACACTGTAGAGGCAGAGACGTGGATGCGTCTTGTACCTTCCGGACTGACGCCGTATTATTATTGTTGCTGCTTGTAGTGGCATTGTGATGGCCATTGCTGAGAAGGTGAACACGATGCTGCCCGGTATTTATGACGCGGCAGAGTTCCAATAGAGCAGCAGATCAGCAGCAGCGATGGGGAGCAGCGCACTTCGTCTCGACGGTCGCGTGGCGCACAGCTCTCTGCGTGAACTTCGAACTCGACAGAGGTCCAGCATTTGGTAACAGCATCCTCTGCATCGTGCACTCAAGAAAAGAAGGAATGGAGGAAAGTGATTGATCTATCTCGAGTTGGTGTATTTCGTTGGTATATTTGCGTTGTATCCCCTGCTTCAATTTCCGCGCCGACGTAGCGTGGCGTTGCGGCAGGAGAAGGAAAGGATGCTAAGCAACCAGCGACTGGGCTCTTGTCTGCCGTTGAAGCAACTATTACTTGAAATCTGTGGCGCCAGCAGAAGAATTCTATCGCTATTCGGTAGCAAAAGCCCTCTGACAGTCGACGAGTCCCATCACGGCTTCTGACGGCTTTCAACCACCTGCCAAACCGGAACCGTGGTTTTCATCTGTGCCCGATGCAAGGGTCGATTCAACATCAGAAATGCTTAGCATGTCGTGTCTTTGCCATTTTGAATTGGCTCCGCTACATGTTGGAGGTGATTTCGTATGCGTCCAAGAACAGATTTGTACATGTACTTGTTTGGGTCGCTTTCGACACAAACGGCTTCGTTGGCTGCGAAACATCCATCGTCGCGAGTTCGCTGTCTAGGCCAGCTGCCGCGTCATTGTGAGTAAATCCTTGCAGGTGCTTGCCAGCATGGAGGCAGTCGACGACGTGTCGGTCTTGAAGAACCTCCACCATCGGGAAGGTTGTCGTCGACATGAACATGTACCTGGAGCGTGACGAACCTATCGACGAGCTTTGTCGGCGATAGGCTTGCAGCAAATGATTCAGCGTCACCTGGAGGGCTCTCAAGGCTTGACCACAGCATCGATGAATTCCACTTTCGCACTGGGCCCCGGCCTGTAGACGACCCTGAGCGCTGGGCACTCCCAATCGCCGATGCTAAGGCCGTTTTGAGTGCGTTCATGAATGCCACCAGCTCCACAGTGTGGATAGATGGCAGAGAGCTGGGCGAAGCATGACCTTTCTCGGGCAGCTGATGTGCAGGCGATGGCCACGGAAGCAGTCAATGGAATCCGGACTTCCCGCCGGCCTACGAGGAGCCGTTTGTGGCGCGGTATGCTTCCTAGAGCGGGTCAAGATAGCGATGGGAACATCGTACTCTTTGCTCAAGAAGGGTGATAATGGTCACAAAGTTCTACATTCGCTCACAACCTACTCTAACTCGGTACATGGCCGTTGCTTCCTAACTAATATAATCTCCATGGCCCGCGTTCGTGCTCGAAATGCGTGCGGCTAACAGGAGCGAAAAGTGTGTCGCTATCCCACGAGTACGGAAGCGAGGGGAAGAGCTCGCCACCCGCGTGGCTCGACGCAGCGTACAGCGTTCCGGCCGCTCCCAGATCCAGGCACTCGTTCAACATGCGCAGCTCGAGCATTTTCTCCATGGACCGGCTGTCGAGACGCTCCGACATGGGCGCCACAGGCAGAATGATGTCGTGCAGCTCCTCCACGGAGAAGTTGAATGCCTGCTCCGACGCCGTGCTGGTCGGGGTCCCTTTGGTCTCCTCGCTGCTCTTGAGGAAGCCCACCGGGTCTGTCGCCCACCGTGGCGCACACTTGGCTGGAGGGGAGTTCGTCGCGATGGCCAGGGTGTTGCCTTCCGCGGACTGCGATGCGCGATGATGGTAGCTGTCGTTCTCGCGCTTCACCGTCTTTGTCATGGTGCCGGTGGAAGTCGCAACGTCCGCGGATCGCATCAGCTCCGTAAACGTTCGCTTGCGCCGGGCAGTCGAAGAAGCCTCGGCAGCTGATCGCGCGCCGTGGGCAGGAGGGCGCCGACTGATGAACTCGGCCAGTTGCTGCGGGTGGCAGCGCACGAGGTGGTGGTGACTGAAGGTGCAGACGCTGGACTGCGTCTTGGTCCACTTGCGGAAGCCGAAGTTGTTGAGCTGGCGCTGGAAGCTGGCGAACTTGCCGTGCTTGAAGTACTTGGGCAGCACGACGATCTCGAGCCGCTTGGTGTCGAAGATCTGGAAGTAGGAGCCGTCCTTGGACCACGCCAGGATGGACTGGTCCTCGTACTGGAGGATGTCGTAGAGGCTGCGCAGGAACTTAGGCACGCGCATCGCGCGGAGCGTGCTCGCCTTGGAGGCGGCGACGGGGACACTGGTGCGCTCCGGGTGGCTGCTGAACTGCGGCACGGCAGGCATCCGCATTCGGTGCATCCTGGCGAGGTCGGGGAACGAACGGAGCTGCTCGGAGGAGATCCAATTGGGGAGTGAGGCAGGTGCGGTCTCGTGCCGCCGTTTTGCGCCGCCGTTCAGTGGATCGCGGTTGGCTGCCACCACCAGAAGCGCCGGCGTGGCACATCATACACACGCGCTGCTTCGCGTGGGGCCAGCGCCGCCGCTGGACTGCGCGGTTCCCCGCGCTCAGCTGGGGCTCGCTTCGTCCGCCGCGGCTGACGCATGTCTAGCTGGGGCTGTCCCTCCTGGACACATTTCGTCGCACACATCCTCCAGCCGGGCAACTTCAATTTGGCTCGCGGCGCCGAGGCACCAGCGCCAGCCACACACACGCAGACGCTGGTCCAGCATTGCACCCACGCAGATGCTGCTTGGCCATGACTCGAGAGGGCCACTCCCTGAACCTCGAAAGCTCGCCATCGCCCTAGGTGTTAACCTGGATATTGTAGTTTGGCCAACCACTTCAACTCCAGGATACCTGCGTCCTGCCAGCGAAGGTCTCGCACCAGGTTGGTATAGAGGAGACTTGGCCGCGACTGATCCGGTGTGCCTATACAAAGCACAACGCGGCGATGGTCTCGCTCAACTACGCTTCAAACACTGCGCGTGCGCTGACTTGGATCGACTCGATCGCCGTCTTCAGAGTCGACGTGAGAGGCAATTGGAATTGGGCGCTGCACTGGGGCCGGGAGCAACAACTGAACGTTCGAGCGCTGCGGCCGGTACCCAGCCCTGCGTAGCTGCCCACCGCTCCGCTATCTTGGTGCAGCGACGTTGTTGTCGCAGCGCGCGTGCAGCGTCTTCCACAGGAGCACGGTCTCAAATGGAGACCGGCCTGGCCTCCAGCAGAAAATCCGGTCTCCGCGTTGTACCCCCCAAGATGCAGCATCTGGCGAGGGCTATTGGCAATGTACAGCCATGCATCCGCTCCACTCGGTGCTGCACACTGTGTGCACGGCGATGCGCTGCTTCCAGCGTGGTAAGGCGGAGCTGATTCCACCTACGACGGAGCCATGACGTGCGCGGCAGGGTTCAGCGACCAGGTCCGGCGACCAGGACGCGATATCATCACCGCGCTGGACGCGACTGAACTCCATCCTCTCCCCTGCGTGAGCTGTTGCATGTCGACGAAAAGATGAGCGAAAACCATATATTGCTAGCACCATAACTGGCGAGAAACCTGCTCTGATCTCAACACAAGTCTCCTCTTGACACCCTCTGTCTGGGCGCGAACGTTCCCTGCTTTTCTTGCGCGTAACTCGCGCGCTCTAAATGATATCGAACACCTTCTTGAGCTTGATGACGAGCTGCCAGTCCTCCTTCTGCAGGTCTTCCCGGAAATTCTCCTTCAGCGCGTCGATGCTCTGGCGGGTCAGGCGCGACACCAGTTTGTTCTTGTGGTCGAAGTGGCGGCCGTACATGACGCTGCCCTCGTTGTCTATCCGCACGGCCACGGACGCGCCCTTCTTGGCGCGGTCCACCTCCTTGTGCTCGCGCTCGATGGAGCCCACCTTGCCGACCAGGAAGCCGCCGGCAGACGGCACGACGAGTGGCGTGCCAATCTTGAGGATACCTTCCTCGATGTCGACGCCGAGAATGATCGGGTCCTTCTTGTTGAAGACGCATTCGGGCAGGATCTTCAGCACGCACGGGAACACGGCCACCTCGGCGAACTCCTCACGGCGGGCCATTCGGAAGTTGTCCATGTACGCCGTGAATTGGTCGAACAGGTGGTAAATGATGTCGGCCGTGAAAATGCGTACGCCGAGCTCCGCAGACAGCTCAGTAGCGTCGCTGTGGACCTTCACATCGAACGCCAAAATGGTGGCGAACTCGGGCTGGTGCTCCAGCTGCACGGACGCACGCATGACGTCCTTCTTGTGCACGGGGCCGATGTTGACGCACGACACCGGAATGGGCGGGTCACACGTGCGCAAGAACTCCAGAAGCGCCTCCAGGGCACCCAGCGTGGAAGCCTGAACCATAACTCCGCGACGAGTAGCCTTCACAGAGTCCAGAATGCCCGTCAAGTCGGACATGACGGTGTCCTTCAGCTCCTCAACGTCGTCATCGGGGCCCACCACGTAAATCTGCGTACCGGCGACGGCCTTCTCAAGGCCCTGCGCGCAAATCTTCACGCCCATAGCGGCCTTCATTTTGTGGTGGTGGATGTACTCGCCCTTGACACGGATTTCCTTCATGGGGTGCGGAGTCAGCAGCGAACGGATCGTTGTCACAACTGGGCCGTCCAATGTACACACTACGATAGTCGAACCTTCTTCCAGAGTACCGTTCACCAGAATCGTATCAATCGTCGTACCAAGACCCTCAATGACCTTCACTTCCAGCACGGTACATTGCAGGATGTCAACAAACGCCAGCGATTTGGCCATGCGCTCCTGCGTCAATCGAGTCAGCATCATCAGCAGGTCCTGGACACCCTCGCCCGAGATAGCACTGGTAGGGATGAGCGAGACCGTGCGCGCCAAGTCCGTGTTGCGCCAGTACACTTCGGCGTTCAGCTTCTGCTCAGCAAACTCCACAATGATCGCCTTCATGCGGTCCTCGAACTCGCGAATGACGTGTTCGTTCTGGTGCTTCAGAGCCTCCTGGACGGGCATGTCGGGCATCGCTTTCCAGCCGTAGCACCGATCGATCTTGTTAAGCGCCACCACAAACGGGGCCTTTTTCTGACGCAGCAGGCGCAGCGACTCCAGAGTCTGCGGCTCCAAACCGTGCATGATATCAACGACCAGAATGGCGATATCACACAGCGACGAACCACGAGAACGCAGGTTCGTGAACGACTCGTGACCGGGCGTATCGATCACAAGAAGACCGGGCAGGCGGTACTCCAGCTTCATGGTCTCGGCGAGGCGTGCTGTCTTCTGCTTAATAGCCTCCACAGGGAAGAAGGTGGCGCCAATTTGCTGGGTAATACCACCAGCTTCGCCGTCCTGCACCTTGGTTCGGCGGATGTTGTCAAGGAGCTTCGTCTTACCCGTATCGACGTGGCCCATGATACAGCAAATGGGTGAACGCAGGTTGTCCAGGGACACGTTGGCACGCGCGGCAGCCTCACGCTCGCGACGACGCTCAGCTGCCTCTTTCTTTTTACGATCGGCCTCCATCTTGGCCTTCGAGAGCTGACGCTCCTCCTCGGCCTCTAGGCGCATCTGCTCGGCTTGCTCTTCCTGGCGCTTCTTCAGCGCAATGCCCTGCTGACGCAGACGCTCCTGCTCCTTCTTCTGCTCCAGCAACAGCAGATCCTCGTCTCCGTCGCTGTCGCTCTCGTCGGCCGCGGCCTCCTCCTTGACCTCCTGCAGCTTGTCCTCGAGCGAGGCCACAACGTCGCTGGTCTCCCAGTCCTCGTCGTCCCACGCGTCGGGGGCCTCGGCCTCCTCCTCCTGCGCCTCAGCGGCGTCCTCCCAGTCCTCCACTTCCTCCTCCTCTCCCTTGACCACGGGCTGAGGCTCCACCTTCTTGGGCTCCTCCTTCGTTTTGTTCTTCTTCTTGTTGTTCGAGTACACGACCTTCTTCTTCTCGGCGGGAGCCTCGGGCACGAGACCCGCCTGCTGCATGGCCTCGAGGGCGGCCTGGGCCTTGGCCGCCTTCTGCTTCTGGGCCTTGGTCATGTACGTGCCCTCCTTCTTCTGGCGCTCGATCTTGGCGGCGCGCGCCTCCTTTTTCTTGCGGCGGGCCTCCTCCTCGCGCTCGACGTCGGCCAGGCGCTTGGCTTCCTCCTCCTGGGCGATGCGCTCCTGCTCCAGACGCTCCTGCTCGACGCGCTTCTGCTCCGCCCTCATGGCCGCCTGGCGCTCCATCAGGGCCTTGGCCGCCGCCGACATGGGCTTCTTGTCGTCGTCCTTCTTGGCGTCGGCGCTGGGCTTCTTCTTGCCCTTCTTTTTCTTCTTCTTGTCGTCCTTCTTCTCGCCTCCAGCGGCGGGGGACACGCCCAGAGACGCCAGGTACGCGGCGGCGGCGGCGTCCACGTCCGACTCCTTCCCGTGCGTCTGTTCCTCCGTCTTGTCCTCGTGTGGCGACTGCTCCTGCTCCTGCGGCTGCGGCTTGGCGGCCCCCGTGGGCGCGAACTCGTTCAGCAGGTCATCGAGCTCGTCCGAGGCGGCGGCCGTGCCCGCGTTCTTCTTGGCGTTCTTCTTCCCCTTCTTCGGCGCCATGTCGGCTCAATTTGTTTGGATGTGGAGGAGGATTTCTGGTTCTGCGGCTCGGCAATCAATGGCTCTCACGATTCTACCCGCGCTTACTGGTGGCAAGAAGTGGAACCCTATTTTGGCACCGCCTTTTCAAAAACTGACAAAATTGGATCGAGAGTCGACGTGTATTATTGATCTAGGCGCTTGTAGACGAACGACCATGCGAACGGCTACACGCGGCCGGAAGGCTGCTTCACCACAGGAACGGGAGGATGGCTTTGCGGTTGGCCGGGTACTCCTCGCGGAACTTGTCTTGGTACCAGCGGTGGTTGCTCAGGGCGCGGGGCACGAGGTTTGTGGCCGTGTACACCGCAAACGAAAGACCCGCAGGCGATTGAGACAGCAGCGTCCAGCCCGTCCACTCCAGCAATTCACTCAAGTAGTTGGGCGACGACACGTACTCGAACAGGCCACCGTGGGGGATCTTGTAGCCGCTCTCCCCGGGTCTGCGAAGGTGGATCAGCACTTGGTCCGAGTAAACGTTCATCAACAGACCGAACACGAAGAGCGCGACCCCAGTGTAAAATGACGGACGTGCGAATGGGTCGTCCCCGCTGTAGTCGCCAAACTGGCTCAGGTACCGAGCGTTAATGTAAGCGTTGATCATGTTGTAGAAGTCCCCCGAGAGCACCACGGTAAGCGGCATGCGCTTATCCTTGCTTGTACGGATTAGGAACGGATAGACGTAGGATCGGTAAACGTAGTGGCATCCCCACAGACTCGCAGCGATGAGGGGGGTCGTCTCGAGGCGGTGATCTCCCCACAAGTACACCACTGCAAACCAAATAGCCGACGGGGTCTCCATCAGGACCCAACCGAGTCGTGTGTCCACCGTTGGCCCCCACCCTGATCGAACGTGACGGCCGTAAGGAGCAGTAATGAGCGTCGTCGCCACATACGTCACCACGCCTAGCGCGAAGACGCCCTTGACCAGCCAACCGTGCAACGCCTCCTCCGTCTCAATCCCCAGTGTGTCCATCGTTAGGGGATCCGCTCCGTGGCCAATCAGGCGATTCTGACAATGAACTCTATACTCTATGCGGATACCCCATGCTACCAACAACAACCACGCCTTCTTACAAGTTCGTGAACTATGGTGTTCTATTACTGTACACTGTAGTAGTTATAACAAAGCAAAGTAGCCGTGCCAATCATTGCATGGCAGACCTGTCTCCTCACTGACACTATGCTAAACCTCAGACCTGGTGGACACCTCGCACGTTCGCGTTGGAGTGTGCATACTTGCCACACGAGCTCCGATAGTCTTGATGGTTGTCCAAGCCGGAATAATCGACGTAACGGGGAGCGCCAACGCACAAACTTCATCCTGGCTCGCGGTGGCGGTGTGCCGCTCAGACCTTGGTCGGGGTCCGTATTTTTCAGGCTCATGGAGATGCTTTATTCAAATGGGGGCACGTGTCGCGAAGAAGTCATTCATCCGCCCGTTCTCTCACGTGTCGGCGGCACTTCAAGCGCTCTGTCGAAAGGTAGCGAATACAAACACCCACTCGCCACGCGCACCCGTTATAATGCAAAACAACTATGCATAGTCACCAGGGTAGAACAGCCTTGAACTTGCTTCAGCCGGAGGCGAGCTCAAGATCCGATCTGCAGGATGCACCACGCCTTCATCTTTATGCGTCCTTCATGTACGTGTCCATTTCGTTGTCCAGATCCTCGGCTGTCTTGGACGGCGCAGGCTCCTTGCCACGGCCACTGTAGTACGACATACATACGTTTAGAAATACGTTCTAGCAGCTGCAGAAGTATAGCGACGTACCCCTGGTTGCCTTTTTCATTGGCGCGTCCACGGCGTCTGTTGCCACGGCCCTTGGACTGCTCGTTGTCGTTCTTTCCTCTGTTGGGAGTTAAGTTAAAGTACACACGTCAGATTTCATGGCCGTGTAAACTTCATGAAACGAGGGAACAAGCCGATTGACTTACCCGAAAGAGACCTTGAACTTAACATCCTTGTCGTCACGGTCAAGTGCCGTGCCAAAAAGACCGTTACGAACGTTCTTGTCAGCATCCAGCGCAATCTGCATCGGCTGTCCGTCCAGCGTACGTCCTACCGCGTTTATACAGACGCACAGGCCGCAAGAGCGTTAGTGTTGCGGCAAACAGCATCCCATCCTCAAATGCCATCTACCGTCGTATTGCTTGATGGCCTTGTCTGCGTCGGAGCGGCGGGTGAACCACACGCGAGCGATGCCCTTTGAGCGGCCCGACCGGTCGTAAACGATCTCAGCCTTGGACACTTCTCCCACCGTGCCGAAGAGCTCGCGCACCTCTTCCTCCAGGATGTCAAACTTGAGGTTCTTCACCAGGATTTTGGTGCCGGGGCTGGCCCCATCCTTGCCTCCGAGACGCGACAGGATGGATGAACCCCCTACAGTTCAGTAGAATCGTCAAGCACGCGTCAGTAAAGGCTCAATCCTCAGCAACAACAACACAATCGCGAAGTCCGAATCGCACCCTTCTTGCCGCCCTTGGCGGGCCTTTTCACGACCACGGAGCGCTTCTTGCCGCCGCGGTTGTTGCCGCTGTCCGGGGCATCGTCCAGGTCGATGTCCATGTCATCGTCGTCGCCGCCGCGCTTTGAGACACCAAGGGAGAAGATGCAGCAGACAATGTATGTGTAAATTTCCGCTCCAACGTAACGTCCGTCCTCACGGGCAGAAGTCATTGCCCCCCCCCCCTCCCGCGAGGGAAGACAGCGAAGCTCAGCTGTCTGTGTACCCGTCACAGAGGTAGCGAGCGCAGGTTCGCCTTCCGCTGTGGAGGAGAGACAGAGAGGGGGGAAATAGATCGAGCCCTTCAGGTCGCGGGCGCACTTACGGATCGCGAGTAGGGCTGGTTGCGGCTGCGGTTGCGCCGGCGTTCGTTGCGGACGGGGCCGGCTGCGTCCTTCTCCTTGTTGGCCTTGGCCGGGCGCGAGTCCGGGTTCGTGGGCTTGGTCTTCTTGCGGGCGATCAGGTCGTCCAGACTCATGTCGAGCGAGGCGAGGATAGACGACATGGTGCTTGGTCTCTTGGGGTAAAAGACGGTGATAGACTGCGTACACAGCAACGGGGGAGCGGCAGTCAGCACAGGCGCAGGGAGGGGGGTCACGGTGCCGGGCCAGACGGCGCGTCCAGGAGCTCCACTGCGGCCCACGGGATCTGCTCGTCGTACCTGCGAGTTTCTTCTGCGAGTGAGCCACGAATCGGCGAAAAACGGTTCAAACCCGCAGCACAACGGGCCGGCCCGTGCAATAGTTTGGTGGTGCTAGTCAACTCGGTGGCGGTTAGAGTGTACCCGCCACCAAACAATTAGCCGTTCCGGAAACGGACACAGGATCCAAAGCGGCGGAGAAGCAGCAGCAGACACTAGAACGATGATGAAGACGCTGCTGGGCGCCGCGCTGTGCGGCCTGGCGGCTGCGATGTCGACCGTACAGGCCTCCACCCTGTTCCCCCACGTACCGCTGGTCATGTGGTCCCGGCGCTCGTGCGTTCCGCTTACGTCGCTCCTTGTGTAAATGGTTAGCTTTCGAAGTATGGGAATCTTACAGGTTTTGTTTGTGTTTTGGTGCCCTGCAGCATCTTCGTTGGACCCAACGCCTACCTAAGCTCCGAGATGGACGAGGCTGCTGTGGCGTCGGCCGTCGAACGGGTGCTGGCGCATGATGCCAGCGCTGATAAGGAGGTACGACCGGTCTTTAGACATGGTTGCCGTGTTTCGACTGATAACGAGCTCTTGTGACCACGGCAGGGCGTGCTGAGCACCCAGGCGTCTTCAACCCCGCACGCGGAGCTGATGTGCGTGTTCCTCCTGCCGTCGCTGGCCTCAGAGGACGTGTTCCAGCTTTCTAGCGGGGCCGGATCCTTCGTGCAGAGTGCCGTACAGAGCTCTGTGTCGTCAGTGGTAATTCCGCACACTACTCGTACGAAGCCGCTGCTTCCCGAGCTGACGAACGCTCAGCCTCATATCGTCGGGGTTCAGGACTTGGATGTGTTCCTTGCGTCCGCGGAGGGGGAAACGCTGTTTTCCAACGGCAAGGCCGACCTGCTGGTCGTGCAGCTTCCCGAGTCGATGTCGCTGCCCGATGTGGACGCCGCCATCCAGGCAGCCTCAAGCAGCCTCAATGCGGCTACGGGTGGGAAGACGGACTTTGCCTTCACTGGCAATGACGCCAACTCGCTGGAGATCCAGGACCCGCTTGCTCGTCGTCGTCTTGCTGCTCAAGTCAAGGCCAAAAATACGGACGCCACCACCGAGACTGCCATTTTGTGTGAAGCGGGTTACCTTGTCGGATACAGCACGGCGGGCAAGGCCTTCTGCTTCTCGCACTTCGTGAGTATCACTCCCGACATCATGGCGGGTCTCCTCTTCGGCCTCCTGTTCATTTTCTTGGCGTACATCGGCCTGGGTGTGCTACACCAAATCCAGACGCCGCAGCGTTACCCGTCACACGGAGCTCCGCGCGGCAAGGAGTTCTAAGCCGCCGGCTGTGGCTTGCGCAGTAAGAGCAGAGCATTGCATCGAGAGACCGGAGATGGATGCAAATGAAAGTTTTATATTCCCCCCTTGGTGGCGACGTCTATCCGGATAGCTTGGTTACTTCTAGAGCACCTATACCGGGAGTTTGTCCAGCAGCACTCGGATATGCAGCGAGCAGCCGGTGCACGGCACCACGTCGGCGCCGTCCTGCAGCTCCTCCTCCGTGATCTCGTACAGGTCTCCGCAGCGGCACTGGTGGGTGAAGACCACCTCGTCCTCGTCCTCGCCCTCGCCTGGCAGGACCTCCCGCAGCATGTCGGCCAGTGGGACCTCATCGGACACGACCACCACCTCCTGCTCCCTCTTACGCACCAGCTCGTCCTGCTGCAGTTTGGCGTCGTACTGCCGCCTCAGCTCCGCCCTGCGTAACGTCTCGTAGGCCTCCTGCACGCGCAGGAACTGCTGCTCGTCCTCACTGTTGGCGCCGGCCGAGTTCACGTCACTCGAGCGCTTGTCCGGGTGGTACTTGCGCGCCGCCTGATGGTACGCGCGGCGGACGTCCTCGGCGCTGCAGGTCGCCGCCACGCCCAGCACCTCGTAGAAGGACGGCGCCGTCATGCCCAGTCCGCCTTCCCGCTTAGTTGCGAATTGGCATCCAATCCGGTGTGATTACAACTGCCATTCAACGCCACAAGGACCGCGCCAGGAACAACGCGGCCCTACCCCCAACTGAGTGATGGTGCCATATCGCACAAGTCTCAGACCTTCTTCGGGGCAGTCCAATAGCCGACGCCTTCCTCGTCTTCTTCCTCGCAGCGCCCCTCTCCGTGTCTAGACGCGTGTGCCCCGTCGCGTCGTGAAGCTGGCGGGCCTCCTCCTCGTGGCCGATGGAGCTGAAATGGTGCGTCTCGACAGTCGCAGCAGCGTCGCCAACCACAAGGACGGTCCTTCTCACGCGCGTCTTTTGCCTGTGCAGAGCCTCCCTACGAACGGCGGGGCTGATCGAAACGCAGTGGCTGCCGTCGCCGCCCACCCGCTCCCGTCGCTGCCGCGTCCGCCGTCCTACTCCATCTCGCGCTCACAGATCGTCGCCAATGGACGCTCGCGCAAGCGCAGCCACAGCGGCGACTCGCTCGCGTCGCAGTCAGTCGCCGGGACGCCGCCGCCTCGCATTGCATTTGCACCGCCGCGGGTGTCCTTCGCATCGCTGCCGTCTTCTCTTCCGGCGGGTGGGGGTTCCGCCGCCGGATCGCTGGCAGGAGGAGGTTCTACTGGTGCAGCAGTGTCGTCCCTCAACAGGGGCCGGGGCCCAGCTCCGCCGCAGGCGAAGCGTCTGCGTCGTGATCCACTGAGCCCCACCTCGGTAGGAGAAGTATCTGATGCCAAGAAGATGCCTCCTGCCAAGACGGCAGTGGGGACGACTCCTGGAGCAGCTCAGATGCAGTCCATGCTGCGTGGGCTGCAGCATCTATCGACGTGCAGCGCCAACGGGTGTCTTAACCCGCTGTGTGTTTCTACACGCACGTTCGTGGACAAAGTGAAAGCCCACCGTTCGAGCATGGCAGGTCGAGCGAACCACGATGCGAACAGATGCGGCGCGTGTAAGCTTTGGGGAGCGATTGTGCGGGCGCATGCATCTACCTGTTCAGCCGGAGCAACCTGCCGCGTGCCTGGCTGCTCTCCGCAGCTGTAGCTGTCGCGGCACCAAGCGGAAGAAACGGTGAACGAAGCAGGAGATACAAACGCAGGCGTGAAGCGAAAGCTGATCTTTTTTTTCTCGGTCACAGCTAGCTGCTGCCTCTCACTAACTTAAACATGTTATTTTTTTGCTGGTGGTCGTTGATGTCGTATGCAGCAGCACACCCTTGGAGTTGCCTCCGCACGCCTGGGTGCTATTTTAGTTGTGAGAGTATGCCGTCTAAACCGGGGGTGTATGGATGAACCGGTCATCGTGGGAGATCTCTCGCTTCCAGCAGAAGCTCATAATCCGTTTGCAACTGCTCTAGCGAGACGGCGGTGGAAACGTGGGTGCAGGCAGCTAGTATGGTGCTTAAGTTCTGCAGTCCGCCGTGGAGTGTGGAGCCTGTTGCGGTGCCTCTGAGCAACCACGACTCCGACGAGGACCAGGGTACTACTACTGAAGGATCTCGTGCGGAACGAGCGTGGGATGACTTGATGGTAGCCGCATTTCGAGCTAAGGAAAATGAAGACCCCTGCCGATGGGAGAAGGAGTTCAGCGTCTTCTTTGACGGCAGCAAGCCTGTGGGTCTTGGGTTTCAGCCTGCATCAAAAAGCAGCAAGTTAAGTCTCGTTCCTACCGATAGCTACGCTTGCGTTGTCCGGGATATAGCGCCTGCGGGGCTTGCAGCCGACTACAACGCGCGTTGCCGGGCTGCGGGAGACTATTCTCGCATCATTGTCGACAAGCTACGTGTGCGGATGGTAAATGGGACCGACGTTGCCAACATAGCATACGCTGATGTTCTTCAAATGTGAGTATGGTGTATGCCGTTTTGTTTTGGTTAGGATGACCGAGTAGTAATCCTTTGGCTTTTGCCGTTTGCTCTTAGGATGCGCGATGCGAAGCCGGCTCTGACTCTGACTCTGGCCGACGTTAGTTCTGGACACGTGAACGCACGCCTTGAGGAGCGATCAAAGAGTCTCGGAAGTCTTGCTCCGATGCGGCAGACTCGGCGCAGGAGCAGTTTATCGATGAGGCAGGGGAATCCTAATTCTCGCCGCAATACTCAAGCTAGCCTCGAAATCAAAAGTGACGGTCTTCAGCTCCCTGAAACTACAGGTTCAGATGCAGACGGCTCGGATTCTTTGGTGAATAACTTGAAAACGGAGTATCTTGAAGTGAGTCAGCAGCTAAGCACTGTGAGAGAGCAATTGAGCGCGTTGCATCAGGAACGTGAAGAAGCAGTGAAAAAAGAGCAGGAAGTAGCAGCTCGTCAACTGGAAACATTGCTGCAGGAGACTCGCAAAGTGCAGCGAGAACGCGATGACATGGTAGCGGTCAACAAGCTTCTTCTGAGGCACAAGCGAGCGTCGGTGACGACGCAAGCCGAGCTGGAAGCGGTGAACATTGAGCAGGTACAACTACACCGCCACCAAGCGGAACTAGAACACACGCTGATGGATCTTCAGGCGCAGCTCGCAGAGCAGGCCACTGCCGCAGAAGAAAGCCGAGAGCAAGTGAATCAGCTTCGACATGAGAAAGAAATGCTAGCGTTGCAGTGGCAGGAGTTGCAAGAGGAGCACCGTGATACTCAAAACCAAGTGGATGAATTACACGACCGCCTGGTCGACGCGCAGCGAGCGCATCGTGCAGTTGAGGTTGTCGTTGCGGCGCTTAGGACCTCTCATGCAGCTAAGACCCAGCATGTGAAAGAGCTACAGGCTGCACTTGAAGTTGCCAACTCGCGCTCGGCAATGGCTCCACCAGCAGAAGAAGGCCTTTCCATTGCCGAACTTCCCGCGGTTCCTCAATCTACCCAACAGAATCCGACATTAGAGCCTGGAACTGAGCCGAATACGGCAGCAGCTAGCCGGTCACTACAGGAGAGACTGAAGGATGCTAGTACCGACTTGAATCAGCACCGAGATGAGTTACTTGTGGAGTTATCGTGCCATGACCAGCAACTACAACAATTGCAGGAACAAGTCCGCGCCTTGGAGCTAGTGAATACTACGAGCAAGCAGTTGCTGGCCTCGCTGCATGAAGAACTACGAGAAGCGCAGAACCGTGAGCGCAATATGCGAGGAGAGTTCGGTGCTGAGCTTGAGGTTGCCCGCAAAAAGGTGGAGCAGGAAGCACAAACCGCTCAAAATGATCTGAAGCGTCAGATACGCGAGCTTGATCAACGCTGCGTGGACGAGCGCACAGAGAAGAATCGGCTTCAGGCAGCGGTTGACGAGTTGGAAATCGCTAGTCACACACGTGCAGAGGCCCAAGACAAAGAGCAGGAGTTTCTTGTGCAATTCAAGAGACAACTGGAGAACGGCATTGTTGTAACCAAGTTCGGGGCGCGTGGTGTGCCTCACCAGCGCATCGTGTATGCAGATGCTCAGTGCCACTGGTTGTCATGGCGCTCACCTGCGACGTCGGTCACCCACAGCTCACTGACGCAACCGAAAGCCGACGCCAAAGTCGACACTTGCGACCTCGTGGAGGTGCTACCCGGTGCTACTACTGAGACCTTTGCTCGCCAGCGACCTGACGCTCCAGCTCGCTGTTTCTCTCTCGTGTTCGTGCACCCTTGCCGCACTCTGGACCTACAGGCAGACACCGCCGCGCAGTGCCACCAGTACCTTCGAGGGTTTCGTTTACTGCAAGAGGAGGCTGCACGTAAGCGTCGCTAGATATTTCACTGATAAACGAGCTAAATCCTTGCACTCGCGCTGATACGCTTTTCTCCGTTCATTTCTTTTCATTTTCTGTGGAGTAAGCGCACAAACCATCAACTGGCATCCGAATTTGCATCGGACGGTGAAGGGCCCGTGCATCGTCAAGCAGACGTCATGCAGTTAAACCATTGACCTTTCGTCATTGAGCACACAGATCCTCTTCTGGTCCGCAATCAAAGTAGTTAAATACTGCAGTATATATTTTTGCCCACCCCTTGTCGACAATGCGTAAGCTAAAGCCTCACGATCGCAACGTTCCCAGCTTTACCAGAAACTATCGGTCTTGTAGACTATCCTTTGTCTTGTCTTGTAGACTATCCTTTGGTCCAATGCCTTTGTTTGCCAAGGTGAGGAAGCGGAGGCCTAAGCATTCAATCAATGCTTTCAATCAATGATTTCAATCAATGATCAGCTTCAGCTTCGCGAAAATATGTTTTTTCTACTTCAAGTATTGTTTTACTTCCCTTTCTGGCTGTGTAGCGGGTACCACCTGCTATTTAGTGATCTCGTCGAGCTTCGACGGGTGGAAGTCTGCAACTCAGCCTGGCCGAATAGCTAAGTGGAACTCACCTACTCGCTCAATCCTTCCTTGATACCGGCAACAACTTGCTGGTACTGTGGGAATCTAGGGATGTCACCCGAATAAACGAGGCTAGGCGGGTTCTGCATGGCTTCCTTCACAACTCTCTGGATATCTGCGGCGGTAACCTCGTCGATCTTGGCACACACAGATTCGGGCGTCTCACGCTCGCCATAAGTGAGCAGCTGGCGGCCGATGTCTTCGTACAGGATCATGCGGGACTCGAGGTTCATGAGCACAGACGACTTGAGCTGGTTCTTGGCGCGAGCAAGCTCAATAGCATCAACGGGTCGGTTGGCGACGCTGAGCATCTGGTTGCACAACAGCGCCACGAGGTTGCTGGTGTGCGACGGGATGCAAGCGCCGTAGATGCCAAGCAGACCCACGTCTGCGTGGATGGACGAGAACGCGAAGGCCGACTCGACCCAGTAGAAGCGGTTCAGAACGCTCGTGTACAACCGCGAGTACATGCCCTTGCCAGGTCCACCAGCAGAGAAACTGTCCCCGCCGCCGAGCAGCGTGTGCAGCACACAGATGGGCACCAGGTCTTCATCGTGCCAGCCACCCGTGGGGAATGCCAGCGCTGCGTACGAGAACTCCGATTCCGGGTTCGGCAGCGGATACAGTCCTCCATTGTAGATCACCGGCTCCAGTGTCTTGGGGTTCGAGGGCGTCGCCATCGGTGTATCCTCCGGGGCCACAGGCACCTTCGCAAAGAACTTCTCCGCGTGCTTGAGCAGACGAGCGTGGTCCACACCGGAGCCAGCGAGGACCATCTTCTGCGCGACAAAGTGCTCGGCGCGGAACTTCTTCACCTTCTCCACGGTGAGCGCGTCGATCCTGTCCAGCGGGCACTGCAGCGGTCGCCCCAGCGGCGCATCCGCGCCGTACGCAGCAGCGTGGATGAACTCTTGCAGCATCGCGGGCGGGTTCTCGATCAGGTCCTCGGTCTGGATGCGCATGATGGCCTTGATGCCCTCCATCTCCTCGGGCACCAGGTCCACGTTCAGGATGGCGTCGGCCAGCAGCTCCAGCCCTTTCTCCACGTTGTCGCGCAGCAGGTCGATCGTGTAGATGATCTGCTCGCGGCCGCACGAGGACGTGGTGAGCGCGCCGATGTCCTCGATCTCGTGCACCAGCTGCGCGTGCGAGCGCGACGTGGTGCTCTTGAAGCCGAGGTGCTCCAGCAGGTGGCTCACGCCCACGCTGTCGTCGTCCTCGAAGCGGCTGCCGGCGTCGATGAAGATGCCGAGCGTGGCCGCCTGGCCGTACGTCTCCTGCGAGATGACGCGCAGGCCCGAGGGCAGCACCGAGATCTCCGTCTGCGGGGGTTTGAGCTGGCTCGCGGGCTTGAGCGTGGGCAGGTCCGGCAGCTCGCGCTCGAGCGACAGCTGCGGCTTGGCGTCCTTGGCCGCCTCGGGCCGCAGGATGTCCTTGGGGTCCACGACCGGCGACGGCGTGTGCGCCTGCGAGAAGGCGCGCGTCCGCGGTGCCAGCGACTGCAGAGGCGCCAGGCGGGTGCTCGAGGACTTGACGGCCAGCTGCGCCGCGCGACGCAGCGTCTGGAGGCTTCGCAGCGACACCATCTCGGGCTACTTTACACGCTACCTGTGAGCGGTGGCTAATGGGCGGGTGAGCTGCTGGCCGACCCTCAGAATGATGGGGTTGGTGTGGTGTGGCGTACATCAGCGATGGGGTTTCGAACAAACCCTACGGAAAACCCTAGATACATGGTCTCCAGCCATTTGATCGTTTAACATGGCGGGCAAGCGGAAGAAGACGCACTGGGCCGTACGCCGCAAGAACAAGCAGGCGCGACGCGACGACGGCGACGAGCAGCAGGAGGACACGGAGCCGCGCGCAGACCGCCGCGCGGACCGGTCGGACGCCATCCACCCGGGCTCGTACGCAGCTCAGCGGCCGCGCTCGGAATCTCCGGCGGCGGCGGGTGCGCCGTCGCTGCCGCCCAAGCGCCGCTACGGCCTGTGGGTTGCCTTCTGCGGCCGGGACTACAGCGGCATGCAGATGAACGAGGGCGTCAAGACGATCGAGGCGGAGCTGGAGCGCGCGCTGTTCGAGGCCGGGGGCATCGCCGAGAGCAACTACGGCTTCCTGCAGAAGATCGGCTGGAGCCGCGCGGCCCGCACCGACAAGGGCGTGCACGCCGCCGGGCAGCTGCTCACGGCCAAGCTGCACGTCGGTGACGACCTGCCGGCCTTCGTCGCCAAGGCGAACGCTGCGCTGCCCGAGGACATCCGCATCACGCACATGGTCACGGTCACCAAGAACTTCAACGCCAAGACGTCTTGCGACCAGCGCACCTACGAGTACCTCGCGCCCACGTTCGTCTTCGGCAGGCGGGCGCCTGCGGTTGCGTCGAAGGACGCTGAGACTGAGAAGGGCGAGGAGAAGGGGGCGGGAGGTGCGACCCAGTGGCCGTCGGACCTGCGCGACACCGAGGAGGGCTTCGACGACAGCGTGGTCATTGACAACACGACGCTGGAGGCGCACAAGGCCTTTCGAATCAGCGACGAGACGCTGGAACAGCTCAACGCCACCTTAAAGCAGTATGTTGGAACCCACAACTTCCACAACTTTACGTCCAAGATGGAGCCTACGAACCCCCAAGCGAACCGCTTTATCATCTCGTTCGAGGCCGAGCGCCCGTTCGTGCAAAACGACATGGAGTGGGTGCGCTTGCGTGTCGTGGGCCAGAGCTTCTTGCTGCACCACATCCGCAAGATGATAGGCACTGCCGTGGAGATCGTCTCCGGTGTGACGGAACCCTCGACGATCGAGCGCGCCATGGCGCTGACGAAGATGGACTTGCCCAAGGCGCCTAGTGTCGGACTGTACCTGGCACAAGCGCACTTTGAGGTGTACAACATGAAGATGGAGGACTCGATCCAGACGTCGCACCCGCCGCTTGATCTGAAGGAACCCGCCGTTGCTGCCGCGGTTGAGCAATTCAAGCGCGACTTTATCTTCGATCACATCATGAAGCACGAAGAGCGTACACGCACATACGCAAAGTGGCTGCGTACTATGGAGGTGTTGCCATTTGACTACGTTGCAAAGCCCTTCCTGGAATGGAAGAAGGAGAAGGAAGAGGAAGCCTTGCGCACGGATCGTGCTGGCAGGCGTGAGCTGGCGAAGGCTGCGCGTGCAGGAGTCGCCGCTCAAGCTAGCAACAGCGCGGGGACACCTGCTGCAGAAGAGGGAGCGAAGCTGGAGGAGGCGCCAGCTTCCAGCTGAGAGTGCAATGTGGGGTGTTATTATCTTCATGAATAGATTGCGGACTGATGCTAACCTGTATCATAGCGTAGATTTTGCATTTACCGAGGCATAGCAACACGCTCGCTCGACTATAAAACGGTTGCTTCGCCGCAGCGATAACACTATCCGTGCAGCTCTCTGAAACCATCGGCATATTTTTAGGGAACTAACTGCTTTGCACGTTTACCTTTTTCGTGTGAGAGGAATTCAATTGTTGTGTGTAGTGTGTGGCTACCCCCAGTGCTTATCGCGTTCGCTGCTGTCGTTTGCTGCCGGCCTGCATTTGATCGGAACAAACTAGGGGCCCATGGAGCTATCAGATACAGCTCTGAAGCTTTCGAAGGTGATAGAGCGCGAGGCCAAACGACGGTCAGCGCTTCACAGCTCGAGATTGTTCCATGTCCAAGCCCACCTACCGTCGTTTTCACGCCCCAAGACAGACAAGGCGCAGAGGAGTCAACGAAGTCGCAGATCAATGTCTGTGGCACCAACGCCGGAGGAAGACTCCATTTTAACCACAGTGGAAGGCAGCAACCCCGAATTACCAGTCTCCAAGGGTGCAAAGGTTACTCTGACGCGACAAGGCTCCAGGACTGCCTCCGACTCCCAGGCAGAAGATTCCGGCGAGCCTGTGGGGTGCATGCAAAAACTATGGGTCTTTTTCGAGGACCCCCAGTCATCCACGCCGGCATACTACTTCTCGCTTGGCATCTATGGCTTCATCATCCTCTCTACATTTGTCTTCGTCGCTGAAACGGAGGCGGTTTTCGTTCCGTACATGGTGGGGCTTACCACACTGGAAGCCCTTTGTGCAGGCGTCTTCTCGTTCGAACTTATTGGACGCTTTCTCGTGTGCCCCAGCAAATTGGTCTTTCTCCGAGGTACGCATCTTGTTATCCGTGATGCATGCTCCTGCAGTCTGTATGTGTTGATTCTGACAGCCACAAACGTCTGCCTTGCCCACATTTCTTAGACTACTCGAACTGGGTAGATTTTGTTGCAGTCTTTCCGTTTTACATGGAATCGCTTTTGGCCGTAGACAACGCTGGGTCATTCGGTGCCATTAGAATTGTGCGGCTCACGCGAGTGGCGCGTGTCCTGAAGATGTCACGGTACTCGTCAGCAATTCAGGTGTTCACACAGGCCATCTCTATCAGCATTAAGCCGCTGACAATGCTGATTTTTCTCATGTCGATTGCCATGATTATTTTCTCGTCGGCCATCTACTTTGCCGAGTTTACCAACGATGGATGTCGTGCAGACGGATGGATGGGAAATTGTGATGTCGGTTCCTCGGGCGACGTCAACACCACAGACGTGGTGTATTCCGTCTCTGCAGCCGCAGCAGTAGCGTCCGTTAGGACAAGTGAAGCTTGCGTGTGCGTGGATCCGAATCCGTACCAAGGCATTGCAACGTCTTTCTGGTGGTGCATCGTGACCATGTCCACTGTGGGCTACGGCGACATGACGCCAGTTACTTGGATGGGCAAGGTCGTGGGATGTTGCACTGTCCTCACCGGTATGTTGGTGCTTGCACTGCCGATTACGGTCATCGGCACGAACTTCCAGAAAGTCATGAAATCGGTCATGCACGAAACTATGAAAAGCAACGTGGACTTCCTCAAAGGAAAACGCATGATTTGCCGTAACGAGATCGAAGGTATCCTGGAGCGATTCCACGCGGTGACGGAAGGAATTCACCTCGATATTGACGACGTTATTAACGTCTACGACACGGACAACAGTGGCATGCTTGAAGACGATGAGCTGGCCAAATTTCGCAACGATCTCGAGGTTCTTCAAAACCGAGCCTTCATGAATCAACTGGTTGTGCCGGGTGTCGGTCTGCACCAGCATCGCCCACCCACCACAAATGGAAGGCGCCGATCGGGTTCTACTACCGCGATTCAGTCGCCGACTGAATTGCTTTTGCAAAACAAAGCGATGCGTACGGAGAGCATGGGGCATCGCCGACCGAGCGTTTCAATAGCCCTGCGGCCGTCCACCGCGGTCGTTGGTCTTGGAGCCCCGGACACTAAGTCGACTGACCATATAGCAGTCCTCGATTCGTCTCCACAGCAAAGCGGACCGAGTGCTGACGCAGCAGGACTGAATGGTGTTTCTGCCCAGACAAAATTATCTTCATCCAGCAGCAGTTCTCATCTGGTAATGCCGGATAATGAGCTGCTACTTCGGCTTCTTGATATGCAGGAGAGCTTCCAGGAACGCCTTCTGGAAACAGAACAGCGGCTTGAGGCGAAGTTGAACAACCTCACAAAGATCCTCATGCGTCTTGAGGGGATGATGGAGCTTGACGACTAAATGAACTCCAGAAATCAGACCGCAGTACAGATCTCTTGCTTGGTAAACCAACCACAGCTATTTATTCGCAATACCGAAGCGAGGCATGTTTGCTGCAGCGCACACTTCAACACTTAACAATGCACTTCGAAGTACGAAGTATGTGGTGATGGCATTTACTAGCAACATTTAAGTTACGACCAGTGCATTTGAAAGACTTTGAATCTGCACGGTCCTCTTCATTTTCTCGAAGACGCGTCGATAGAGTTTACTTCTATAGTGTGGACATTGCGGCGCCTTTGACAATCTCCATGCTTCCTTTGGGGGCTAACATCTCCATGAAAAGGGCAAACGTTTCCTCCCACACATCCATCGTCTCCTGGGACGCCCCATGTAGTGCTCGCTTCAGTTGTTGGCTTCTACGCCTCAACTTGATGTGTTCGCTCGTGAGTTTGTCACTTTTGCTGGTCACCGCGGGTACTTTGTCCTGATCGCCTTCCTCGCTGTCGTCATCGCTGCTGTCGCTGTCGCTGTCGCTGTCGCTGTCGCTGTCGCTGTCGCTGTCGCTGTCGCTGTCGCTGTCGCTGTCGCTGTCGCTGTCGCTGTCGCTGTCGCTGTCGCTGCTCTCGATATCCTCCTCATTGTCGCTATTGTGGAACCAGTCCGCCACAAATTCAGCGGTGGTCTTCTTCTCACGAACGGCAAGCTGAGCAGTAGCTAGCACTAAGCTGAAATACGAGTGCGACTGAAGCACGTGCAGTAGGTGGTCCGAGTTCAATACGAACAGGTCACAGGCGCGGATAGTTGTCACCGTCGTTAGACTCACGGAATGGCCTAGCAGACCAGTTTCACCGAAGTAATCTCCGCCTCGAAAGCGGCTAGCCGGGTACATCCCCGAATTGGACACACTCTTCGACAGTAAATAGCCACGGACCACGAAATACATGGCCTTACACACGCTTCCTTCCACAATGATGTTTTCTCCTCGTGGATATCCTTCGAAGCGCAAGCACTTGGCAATAGCGTACGTGAGGTTCCCTAAATGGAAATTAACACCGTAGTCCGGTCGCTCGCTTTTTTCTGCTTCTTCGGCACCAGCGTCCTGGCTTGCAACGTTGGCCTTACCTTCAATTGCGCCTTTCATTCCGTCTTGAAGCAGTGGGCGAAACACGCGGTAAACGAACAAACCGAGAGGTTGCTTTGCTATGGCCAAAATACCTTCTGTGCGTACACTGGCAGGGAGATCCTCAAAGATTAGCTGGTAATCGACGCCGGCATGAGAAGACCACCAGGAGGTAAGGAAGTTATCTGCTCGCCGCTTTAGTGCTGTGCTGACTTTCCATCGGGCAAGAGAGCGCTCGACAATGAGGTGGCTCTTGCGGAACTGCACCTCGTTATCAATGTACAGCAGAAACACATTGGCCATCTCGGCAATCATGAGAGCCATAACGAGTTGGCCGATAAATGAGATGACGATGGCGAACGCGAAGTTGATCTGTGACGCAGGTACAAAGGTCCTACTTTTCTTCACAAAAACAGTGACAGCAAAGGCTAAACCTCGGAAGAGCCTCAGCATCAAGAGCTCTGGAGACGGGTCCTCTGAATCAAGCGCAGACGACGGCAGCCAGTTTTGCCACTCCGTACCAAAGCCGTCGTATATCGATACTGCAAAGTAGGCGCAGGATGTCCAAAACATGGCCAGTAGATACAACAGCCAGAGCGTTTGAGCGCGATTTACCTCGTACGATACGCTACGGCGAGTAATTTCGTTCCGATAGTACACAAGGTTTGCGACTTTCACGCAGCGATTGAGTCGTAGCCATTTGCACAGCAACAACCGACTCGGCCCACTCGAAAAGCTCGTCGCGAAGTGATCCAAAGGGAATGTGGCTGCAAGATCAAGTGCAAGTCGTTCGCGCTTATATCCTACAAGCTGGTCTTGTTCGTACAGCTCCATCGCCGCTTGGTTCGTACGCACATGAAATTGAAACCAAATGTCGATCCAGAACACCACCTCACACAGAGCTTCAAACATCCGAAGGCACACAGGAATGATATTCCCCCGGTCGAGGGAATCGTAAGTTAGACGATAGGGCACCATGACGGCCATGTAAACCGTGCAGATGGATACCAGTCGCATCCACTGGAGATAAAAGGAGCTCTGAATCTCGGCTCCGAAAGCTAGCTGCTCTCCAAAGGTATGCAGACAACGCAGTGCTGGAACCCCCCAACGCACTACGACTTTTGCTGCTTGAACTTTTTGCCACTGCCGGATGGTCCAGCCTTTCATCCGACGAGGTGCGTTGTCTGACCCATGATTTCCCATTCGGTGACTAAGCAGAAGCTGCTCGATATTCTCGGCCCTTGCATTGACAAGATCCATGCGAGACCCTGTTCGCTGAAGTCCACGTTGACGACCTCCACCTCCTGCATCAGGAGCTTGAGCTTCATAGGCAAGACGTTGAAGGCGCTGCTGCTGTTGCTGGATCTTCACGATGCGCAGAACTTTTTGTTGCCATTCCGGGTACCGTACAAACACCAGCTCGAGAGAATGCCGAGAAAGTTTGTAGAGAATGCATGACGTGTTAGCTTTCACGTACGCATTACGCGGGGTGTTTGTGAATAACGCTGCCTCCCCAAAGTAACTCCCAGCCGTGATCTCATTTACTTTATACAGACCACTCAAGCTTACCCGTGCGCCAGAAGCTGAGGTCGGGAAAACGACTGGCCCAGCAGGACTTGCGGGTGACGACGGTGTCAGCATCGGAATGTAGATGTCGAGGACGCCAGTGTAAATGAAAAACATTTCACTGCCTTCTTCACCGAAGTGGCAAATAAATTCGTCCTTCACGAACAACACTTGCGTGAAAAGTGACACCAGCATACGCGTGACCGAATCCTCCATGCCGACAAGAAACGCCACCTTCACAATCATCGGCTGCAACTGGAACATTCGCATGTCTACAACGAGTGAGGGCGGTAGCACGCGCTCGAGCACATGCTCCTGTGTGATCGAGTGGAATCGCTTGAAGAAGAAGAACTTCTTAAACTTCTCTTCGACACTTGGTGGCAGGTCAAAATGTCGGAGCAACTGGCGCAGCGAACTCAGTTTGGCGACAAAATGCCGATTTTCAGAGTCCTGCAACTCGATCACATCCGAGATATGGCCAACGACGTACGCAAAAAGAAAAAATCCTGTCGTCATCGTAATCACACTGAAAATGCACTCGCCTGCTGTCTTCGGCAGCTCCCCTTGGCTTGAGTTGGACATCAGGCCGTAGGACCAGAAAATTGATGCAAGGTACTGAAGTCCACGCGCCGCCGACTCTAATGACTTGTACGGTCCCCACATCGTGGCCCCGAACGATGACGTCGCCGTGTTATCAGAACCGCTCATAACAATGTGAGGACTAGCTTTGTGGGCTGCAAAGTCGAACCAGATGCATCCAAACATGTGCGAGGCAAGAAAGGAATAGTAAACGAGCTTGAGAAGGCGGAGCTCCGTGGTGAGTGTCACGTACTTTGTCTCGAGGGTGCGAAATTGGTTAGAGCCTTTAAAGTATCTCAGCATCTTGTTGACATTCAGTATTTCCAAATGCCTGGTTGGCAGCGACCAATTCACAATAAATAGCGGAACGAGAGCTGCCGTATCAATGGCGAAGTGCATCGAACGCAGGTAACGTCGCTGGATGATCGCTAAATCCATGACCTTATTGCCATATTCGTAAAAGCCCAACCTTAAGTGTAGGTACGCGTCGAGGACAAAAAGAAGCTCAAGTGTGATCGTGACTGCATCAGCAAATGCACGACCTCCCGAGGTTTCGTTAGCGCCAAAGCAAATGTAGAATATCACCAGCGTTCCCTGCAAAGTCGACGCCATCAACATCGTTGCCTCCCACACACCCACGAACGGCCAGTCCGGGTCTATTGCAGTGCCTCGCTGCCACCAGTCCATGTTCTTCGCTAGCATTTGAACGAGTCCGGTCAATTGTTTGCGGCGTAGTGCGCGACGCATAGTAGGATTGTTCAAGCCGATGGCTCCAAGTGCAACTCGCGGCTGAAGCGATCGTAGATCAGCCGAGCGTGCCACACGTGCATCATGCAGACGCTGTTCCAATTTCCGCAAGCACGCAGGTAGAGTTGGTAAAATGCGCTGCATGGCTTGTAGATGTTCACGTGAAATGTACACAACGATGCAGCCGCTCACAGCAGTCACCCGTTCCTCATACCCAACGTCCGCTAACGCATTAATGCTAGAGCACCGTCTGCTCTCACGTCTGTCCCGAGTGGTTGACGCTTGAAGTGCAGCCGTCCCGAAGAATCCACCGAGGGGGGCGTGTCGTGGGACCTCGCCATCTGTCATTATAGACACCTTGCCTTCCAGCAGGAAAAAGAGCCCAGCAGCGTAGTCCCCGCGGCGGTATATAATTTCCCCCTGTCCGTACAGCACAAACTTCAGGTTATCCAGAAAGATGTCTTCTAACTGCTCCTGTAGCGACGGCCCCGAGGTTTCTTCCTTGGTTGTAGTGGTATTAGTACTACTGCTGACTTCAATAGTAGTTTGCAGGGTCGTATTCTCACATAGCATTTCTAACGAGTCCATCGCTGGTGTGCAAATACTGCGTACAACATCTCGCTTGGTGGCAGCCGGAAGGTCCTCCAGCAACTCGTCGATAATTGCTCCGCGGTGCGCAGACCACCAAAAATCCAAAAATGAGTTCACGCGTAGGTGGATTGATAGCGGAGCATTCTGCCTCTTGAGAAAGCGCTGGATGCGAGCTCGGGCCGCGAAAAATTCTTTCTGCTCTAGAGCTGATGCTGTGAAGCCTTTTTGCACATGATCCACGACGATAGCCGTGATGAAGAACCCGCTCAGCATAAAAATCAAAGCAGCACCGTACTCTGTATCACTGGCAGGTTCAACCATGCGACCAACGGCAGCCAAGACGTTTGCTGCGTAATACAATGATCGGGAGTATTGTTCAGCTCGAATTTCTTGGACATGAGAACTATCGGCGGCAAGAACGATCCCCGAGATTGTTTGAAAATGCGTTGCGTTCAGGCGCTCAAGATACACATCTTCTGAGGGGAGCCATTGGTTTTCACCCGTACTGTAGCCATCGAGATACGTGGTGCTAAAATACAAACAGGCAACGATATGGTAGAACATCAAGAACAGTATCGCAAGCAGCATGAGTTTGTGCTTGCTGGTCAGTCGAAAATACGCTTCGATCTCACCAACAAGACCATGCATTCGGTAGCCGCTCAGCAGCCTCGGAACTCGCAAAGCCGGATGAGTGAGATCACGGAGCGTGAATATCCAATATGGCCACGCGCAACACAGGTCGACGAAGAATTTCCCACTAGAAACGTAGCGCTCCGCAGTGCGTCTTGGTTCTAAAATCTTTTCAGAGTTGACAGAGAACGACAGGTGCAGATTGCCGTAGATATCTGCCCAGAGAACGAAATCAGCGATAGCATTCAGCGCTATGAGATACCATCTTGTCCACAAGTCATCCAGAGACGAAAACGAAAGCAACAGCGGGATAAGCACCCAATTGTAGCAGTTCACTGCTGCTACCATGCCAATCCACGTCATCCTCCAGTTTGTTTCGGCATCTAGTCCATTTTTCATAAGCAGGCGATGCCACCAGCGATGACGGGGCTTTGAAGATGCCGCAAGGTGGGGGAACTGCTCATAGAAACCCTGGATAGCGTCGGATGGCTTAACCGCACTATCGTGGAAAAAGTTGTCTCGAAACGTTGTGAGTCTGTTCAATCCGCTGCCAAGAAATGATGTTCGTTGACTACTGCGTCTTGGTGCTGCAGTTGCTTGTTCCGCTGAAGCAGCAACTCCAGATATGCCTTGAGGGACAGCGGGGAAAATCTTGACTGAGGTAAGGCGCGATCCATTCTTTAATCGCTTCCGTGACGACAGGATGTTATCACTGCGAAAAGTGTCACTGCGTAAGTTTTGTAGTATTGGAGGTGGCACTGGTGACGAGTGTCGTGGGGTCATCGAGGGTTTAGCCACATCAGAAGCGCGTCGAGCTTTTAACGGTGGCAAGTGAAGAGTGTGAAGAGCAATCTTTGCCACCTGTTTGGTTTCTTGCGGTCGGGAAGAACCTCCAGGTGCTGTTGCCAAAGTTTCGTTCTGGTTCAATGCTTTATCCCCACTGCCAACTATGGCTTGTCCGCTGGCCTTTTTTGCAAGAATGCGGGCATGTAGAAGTTGTTTGAGCCGAACGAGGTGCACAAACGACAGTGCCGACTTCGTTTTGGGTTCTTGTCTGGAGTTGTCAGCCACACCAGGTATATTTTCCGGGGCGGTAGCGGGGATAGTGCTGCTTTTGTGAAGCATTTCAGCAACTGTCCGGTTGATCACCTGAGCGTATTGCGGGTAACCCTCGAGAAGTTTGTCAGCGTGGGTACGTGAGAGTCGATACAAGGTGCAATAGGTAGCTGTGACAACCGTGGCCGAGCGTGGTTGCCGGGCAAAGACTGCAACTTCGCCAACAAAGTTCCCTTTCCGAAGCTCCCGCACTTTGACACCGCCCACGACAGTGTGTAGAACACCAGTGTGGACAATGTACATTGCATCCCCGTGATCACCTGCACGAAACAGAGCAACCCGGGCTGGCAATGCAATCAATTCGAGTAGGCGAGTCACCGCTCGAATGAAGAGAGCGTCGCAACCAGCAAACACCGGCACCAAAGCCACCGTGGCCTCGAGAAGCTCGACTTGGATGTCCACTGAAATCGAAGGGCAAAGTCGACGGGCAGCTTCACGGTAATTGGCCTCAGCTTGTGTATGATAACGCTGAAGGTAGTCGACGGCTTGTGCCTGTAGCTGAACTGGAACCCTGTGGAAGGCCAAAATGTGCTGAAACTGGTGCACGCGCGCTTCTGCTAGCTCAGCGTCGCCACTTTCGCACTTGGAGAGCAGGAAAAACGTCGCGCACAGTGACGTGAACAAGGTAAATCCGCAAAGGCTCACAACAATTGTGAACGCGAACTCGGCATTGTGGTGAGGGAGTTCGCCCTCAAAGCCTCCTGTTAGTAGTCCGAACGCCCAGAAGAGCGACATCAGATACTGTCGCCGTGCAGTGTGATGCTGTCCGTCGTGTGGGGCATGAGGCAGCCAGTGGTTTGGTTCCTCGCCGGGCGCGGGGTGGCTGTAGCCGAAGCTGAAGCGACCGCAGGCCACGAAATGCGTCAAAAGCAGCGTGAACCCGAGCACCTTGGCCAGCTTGAGCGACGCGAAGTGTCTTGCGTAGAGGTCGTCGAGGTTGGACGTGAGGGCTGGTAGTCGCCACATGCGCACAAGTTTATGCATTTCCAACAAGGCAATCGATCGTGATCCAGTCGACCTGGTGGGCAACACAAGTGACAACGGCACGAGCGCCAATAGATCCGCTGCGAATGCTGGCGACGAGAGGTACTTCCGCCGAGCCTTGCGGGCGTCGCGCAGCACGTTGCCGTTCTCGTAGTACCCTGTGTTGAGCTGCACGTAGATGTCGGCGGAGAATAAAAGCTCACAGGCGTAGATGGCCACGAGTTGCGAGCGGGACGTCTCGGGGTGGAACGCTGCTAGGAACGGGATCGCTACGAGCTCCACGAGAATCGCCGCGAGTCGAAGCTGCTGGCAGATCCGGATGAACCGCGAGCTCGGGTCGAACGCGTTGCGGTTCTCGGCCATCAGGAGCTCCGACGAGCCCGCGCGGGCGCGTTGCCGAAGCAGAAGCATCGTCATTCGACTCGGCACTCGCGACACCGACGACCGGCGGCGGCTGCGGCTGGGCGGCCGCGACTCCGCCGGAGCCGGCATCACGCGCATGCTTGGGGGCCGCCTTCTGGGCAAATACGCAGCCAGGTTCCGATGGGTATTTATAGGGGTGTCACTGCCCAGCCCAACCAGTCCGTCACGAAACGACCCCGCCACCTATTTTCACAGTAGCGGCAAAAGAATACTCCTGACGACAACCTGTAGCCGTAGCTAATTCTCAGATAGGGTACGCATCTTTTGTCTTTTTGGCTCAGGCATCTTCGTCGACTTCGCCAGACTCGACCGAGACCAGCTTGAATGGGTAAAAAGGGTTTGCAATTAACTTAAGAGTCAGCAACTCTCCTAAAACTCAACCACGTCCGGCAGGTCCGGCAGGTTTGTCAGCTTGTCTGCTGATGCCGGTGGGGGTGGGGAGGTAGGGGCGCTAGTACCTGCTGAGGAGGTAGCAGCGCGCTCTTCCGGGGACGGGAGCTGCGGGCCGATGATGGGCTCCGCGGAAGGCACCGGCTCCGGGCCAGCGGTCTTGCCGAACGACCCCATCGAGCTAAGTCCGGCCATGAAGCCCATGTTCGGGCGCATGAACGCAGGCTGCGGTCCCACGGGCCCCCCGTAGCTGTATGGCGCAGGGTACAGCGGAGGGTACGCACCGAACGTTGCCGCGAGACCGTACGCAGGCATGCTCTGCGGGCCGGCCGGATACGTTGGCATGAACGGAGGCGGCACCACCTGGTACATCGGCATCGCCTGAGCAGCGGCGGGTGCACCAGGAGCGACAGCAGGGGTAGCAACAGGAGCAGGAACTGCAACAGGTGCGGGTGCAGCCTGTTCTGAGGGGAGAGCTTCGGTCTGGACGGGCGAATAAGCCGGCGTGGGAGCCGGGGTCGGAGCTGCCTTCGGAGCCGCAAGTGGCTGCTGAGCTGGTTCCGGTTCCGCCGGTTTTTCCACGACAACCAGGGCGTTCGAGACCTCAGCTTCCGCTTCCGCGGCAGCAGCAGACTCAGCCGCGCGCTCGGCGTCACGCTCCTCCTTCTTGTGGATGCGCTCAGCAGGCGACGTGTACTTCTCTTTCTTCTTGGACTTCTTCTTGTCCTTCTTTTCTTTCTTCTCCCTGCGCTCGCGCTCACGACGCTCCTCCTCGGCCTGCTTCAACTCCACCAGTTTCCGGAGTTCGGCCTCAGCCTGACGCTGCTTGGTCTTCTCACGCTTGAGCTTCTCCTTCATCTCGCGGCGCTCTTTCTTGTCGCGTTTCTCCTGCTCCTCGCGGGCCTTGGCTTCCTCACGAGCACGCTGTTCTTCGCGGTGGGCTCGAGCGAGCTCAGCCGCCTCCAAGGCAGTCCGCTCTTCCTCTTCCTTCTCCTTCACCAGACGTTTCTTGGCACGACGCTCGGCGCGGTACTTCTTCTTAAGCAGACGCAGCTCTTCAGCCTCTGCGCTCTCCGCTTCCGTCAAACCTGTGGCGACGGCGGCGGCAGCGGTAGCAGCAGGCACTTTCTCCTGCTCTACCTCCTCGTCGTCGTCGCCGCTGGCATACCCACCGTTGACGCTGTTCGTGTTGTCGCTGCTGCTCACAAAGCTCTTCTTGTGACTCTTGGAGCTGCGACGGCTGCGACGGCTGATACTGCTACGGCGCTGGGCCATGTCTTCCAACTCGGCGACGTCCTCGTCGTCGACCTCGCCCTCGGCCTCGACAGCCATCGACAGGTCTTCGTCGTGCTCCTCCAAGTCGCTCTCGTCGCTGCCAGCGGACGGGCGGTTGTGGCTCTTCTTCGGATGGCGCGCGTCCTTGCGCATGTCGGCAAGTCTCGCGGCCGCCATCTCGGCGTACAGGTCGCGGTTGGACTCGAGCTTCTGCGCGCGGCGCTTCATGTTTTTCTCGTTTTCCTTCTGCGCTTCGCGAGCGGCGAAGTCCTCGTCGATGAACTCGGCGGCGTCCTCGTCCTCGTCGCTTCCTTGCGCGCCCTTGACGACAACAGCGCCGAATCTACTGGCGCCCGCGTCTTCGAACAGGAACTTGTCCGAGGCCAGCGTCTTGGTCTCTCCGCGCGCATCCAGCAGCTCCTTGTCCAGCAGCACGGGCTTGGCGTCGTCCTGGACGTCGTACTTGGACTTGGTCTCTCCGTTGGCCTCGCCGTAGAGCCCCCAGTCGGCGGGCTCGCTCTTGTCGCCATTGGGCAACTCCAACGAGTTCGTCGACGCGCCCGACGTAGTCCGGAAGAGCCCGTCGTGGCCGGGGAAGTTGCCGCCCTGGTCCTCCGAGTCCGTCGAGTGGTCGGCGTCGGCAGCGTTGGCGTCGCTCTCGCCTCTCTTCTTGCCGATGGAGGCGCTGGTGTAGACCCGGGGCTTGCCGCTGTCGGCCACGGACTCGACGCTCTGCGTGCGCCGGAGCGGCACGAGGCTGCCGACGCTGCCCAGGCGCATGTCGCGGCTGCTGTGGAAGGCGGACTGGACGGCCATGAGCTCCACCCACTTGTCCCTGTCGGCCGCGCAGGGCGCAACGCACTGGAAGAGCTTCTTGTCGCGCGTCTCCATGGTGAAGGCATGCTGGTAGCGGTGGAAGCCGGTCTTGCCGTCCCAGTCGCTGATGCACTTGAGCTGGTGCACGCTCGAGGGCTTCTCCGGGTGCGCGTCGTAGGCCCGGCGGCTCTTGTAGCTGCGCAGCATGACGCACTTGCGCTCGTCGGCGTCCAGCTCCCACGTGGCCACGCAGTAGCGGTCGTGCATGACGGGCATCTTGGCCGCGCGTTTCTTGAGCGCGCCCTCCATGGCCACGGCGGCGGTGTCCGAGCTGAGGCTGCTGCTGACGCTGGCGGCGTGCTGCGGCTCCTCCGCGTCCAGCGAGTCGGCAGACGAGCGCTTGTGGTGCTTGCGGCGCCTCCCCAGAAATCCGCGAATGCTGCGCGGCTCCGCCATGATGGGGCGATGGATGGCAACTGCTGCGGCAATTACGGCAAATGCGGAGCGGGATCGACGGAAGAGCTGGCGCTCTCTTCGTGTCTTTGCGAGCGCCGCGAGCGTGTCTTCGGCGCCTGGGCGCGACTGCGGAATGTATTGCGACAGGATATGGGATTATACAGATAGTCAGTACCTTCAGTGTAGCTTGCACCGCGGCCGTGTACTTATACATTTACCAAGGTATTCAGATTCCATGGCAAGGATGTCCATTGGGTCTTGCATAGACGGCGCAAGGCTCTCATTTTGTAGAACGTACTCATTTCGACAGGGGCTTCAACTTGGCGACCAGAATGAATAGCGGGTTGTCAGGTCCTGCGGCTGTCGAACGACACTTAAAGGAAAGTATCCTCTGCAAGGCCTGAGCTGAGCTCACGTACAGGAAAGTATCCTCTGCAAGGCCTGAGCTCCCAGGCCCGGCGGTGGCATGTGATATGAACGTGAGAAGTAGGAGGGCCAGCTGAGTTGCCAACTCGACCAAAACGATGATGGTCACATGATTTCGGTTTGTATGACGGCGGATATGATGCACATGTATAATGCCCAGCAAGAGTGCTGTATTCACAGTAAGCGTGCAAGAAGAGAGAGGTTGAGACTGTCTCACTATCGGTCCTTAGATGTCTGGAGGGTTTTCCTGAAGACCGCCTCGTCCTTCGATCTCTCGTTCGCTTCCGAGTTCCGTCGCGGGGGAACTCTAGAGAGGGCTCGTGTGTCTGTTGATCGAGTTTCATGCATGCTCGTGATCGTTGAGCGCAGGGACGGATACCTTTCACCTCTGGCGGTATTTTCTCCGCCGTTTCGACTGCGCTTTGACGGCCCCAATACCTCGGTAGACGTCCTTAGCTCTTCTTATCGATCTTGACCCTGCGCTCATTTCCTAGACATTAAGCGTGCAAGCAGAAAGAAAGCTTCCATACCCGCCGTACTGCGATTGATTCTCTGAAGAACCCATTTCACCTTTGCGGGCCCATTTTCCGCTTTAACACAGACATGCATCAGATTACATAGCGACGCACACGAAGCAGGCTGGCGGGCAAGCGTTGGCTGCGCCCACCGGCAAACGCAAGGTGTCCCCGCTCCGAAATAACGTGCAAGCTCCGAGGGACACGTTGAAGTTGTCCTCGCAGATACCCTCGGAAATGCTGGCAGGGATCGCCGGATTCTGTTGCGCTACTTGTCGGTGTCGCTGGCGGCGATGGCAGCGATTGCAAGCCGTCCGGCTGCTGCGTCGCGTGTCGGGTATGACTGGCGTGGGTCGATGGTACCTACGAGCCGGTTGCGGTGGGCAACCTCATGCCAGCATTTTTGCAAGTGACCCATCCAGTGCTACTGCATGCATATTTGTAACCAGTACTATAATATAGTACAGCTACTACTGTATGTCATGTCGGAATATGTACAAAGTAGTTTTTTACTGGGATAGGAGTGAAGCGTATAGCCCAGCCCAACAAGGATTAATTCCATGGTCACATGGTATCGATATACCGGCACGATGCCGGTGGACAAACGGGTGTCAAATGGTATCGATATATCGGCACGATACCGGTAGGTGTTCGTTTACAACGGCTCAGTATGCTGGTGAACCGCATTTTACTTTTGGAAAACTACGTCGTCAAAGTATTTCGCTCCACCACTTGCTTGAGCAGTGTTGCCTTGCTTCGTATTGCCCGTGGGGACGCTGCTGAAGCTGACGGCCTCTCATAGACGCAAATACCCCAACGCGAGAATTCAGCAGGCGCAGGAAACAAGGAACTTCCTTGGGGCATCGCTCGAGAAGGACATAATGCCCAACAACGCACGAGCCTACGCCAGATTTAATGCCAGCTCTAACGACGGAGAGGCCTGGAGATGGCTTAGGGATGAAGCAATATATTTCGCACGCGTGATATTCATGCGCTCGGCCCGGAACGGGCCGAGTCCATGAATCACGCGTCTTCATGACCATTTCCTATCCCAGCCTTCGCGTAGCCCTAGTATCCAGAGATGGTCCGCGTTCTCAGTATTATACATATTATTGGTACGAAAACTATGGCACAGTACTATGTAGAACATATTTCGCTCAATTTCGATTATACGAGTACTACTAGTAGTAGTTCGAATGAATCCAGCTAAGAGTGCAAAGAATAGTGTACTACAATGACTCTACTGGTACTACCAGTAGAGTTCGTGAGATTTAAAAAAAAATACCGACGCTTGGCTTTAGTTAAGCATATTTCCTTAGGCTCGCCAGTTTATATTTTTCCTTGTTTAGTCCATGTGATTAATAGTCTTTCCCATCATGCATGTTTGCAGCGGCACCTAAGGATTTCTTCTTTCAAAGAAGAAATCCAGTCTGGTAGACTCTGTCCGACATCAGCGCAGGAAGCGATCCCCAATCTTGAGTGCAGACCGCGCCAAAAACCCCTCATATTTTGAAGAGCAGACTTCGCCATTATTTTATATTTATAGATAGCCGACCGTAGCACTGGAGACAAAGACTTACCTGTAGCTCCTTTTTTTTCTGCTAGTAAGTATCCAAATTTTCGACTTGGTTTTGCTGCAGTCGCTTTTCATACTACCGGTATACGGTTTGCATCAAACGGCAGCACTCGCTGTTGTGCAAGGGACCACCTGGCACGGACAACGGCTCAACGATCGCTTGACTCGACGGTCGAGCGAGTGCCCGCGATAGCTACAGTTTTCATTCTCCAGGGTCCGACGCAATATGGCGACGATGGCAAATGGTCCCGAGCATTGTTACTGCACTCTCTGACAGAGCTAGGCTATCCATAGCGGTACCGGTAGCGGTACGCGGCCCTCCCAACTGAGACTTGTCATTGACGGGCATGTCCATTCGTTGGATAGCAGCAACTTTTTTACAGCAATTAACGTCCTCCGTGTCTGCCAGACGAAAACGCCATTCGAACGCCCAACTGCTTCGATCGCAGCGGGCGCATTCATATACTTCCAAGTAGTATCAGCGTAGGATTCACTAAATAATAGATAAGCCTGTTGTAAGTTGCAGCCTTGTCGATCGATTCAAACCTCATACAGCCGAACGGTGGGCCGCTGCACGGGCATCGTCGCTGCAAGGTCCACCTTCGGCGGCTTCGTCCCTCTCCTCTTGGACCCGACGCCAGGATTCGAGTGCACTCGGCTGACGCTGAGCATGCATCGCAGCAGTTCCTCCTGCTCCGCGAGGCACTGGCTGATCGAGCGGGACGAACGGAACCGGTTGGTGGGCTCGTCACGGCTCAGGCGTCGGGTAGGGCCACTCGAGCTAAGCAGTGACTCCCGTCCACTGCGTCGCTTGCTATACTTTCGAGAGGGGAGCACTAGGCTGCCGGTGCCTGTCTGCGACTGGCGCCGGAGCTCGGCCATTGGCATCATGTCCATGGTGTCGATCACCTCCACCTCAGTGATTTCGTGCGTCTCCTGGGACGGCTGGTGCTGCTGCTTACGTGTCGAGTGCCTCCGACTCGTCGAGTACCGACCGGACATCGAAAGCTTCTGGTGCAGCTTGGGCTTGGAGCTCTGTGGCTTCTCATCGAGAATGGCCACGTCGTCATCGATGACATCCAGCGTGGCCACGAACGCCATGTCGTCCTTTTCCAGGGTGTCGTCGGGCCGAGTCGTAGTCCATGACGACTGCGACGAAGACAGCGAGCTGGCAAGCCTCGATCGGCCTGACGCGTTTAGCGACGCCTTGCTGGTATCCTCCGAGTCCGTCTCGGACCAATCGGACTCCGACGCAATGTCATCCCACCACTCGCGCCGCGAGCTGCTCTGGTCGCTGATATTGCTCGCCGCTTTGCGTAGCTTGCTGTTGCCACCGTTGCTAAGGGTGCCGACGCTGCTGGCATTTGTGTCCGACGAACCCCGGGCCAGCGCACACTGAGCGGAGTGCGCTGTTTCGCTTTCCCGACGCACGCTCGAAAGGCACGCTTTGCAGAAGCGAGACTTGACGACCTGGAAGATGCGCGACTTGGGGGCGCCATGTTGGTCGCGTGGCACGTTGCGACCAATGAGGCAGTGGTGGCAGAAGATGTCTCCGCACAGCCTGCAGTGAGAGCGCCGGCGAGTGGCAGCGTTGAACGGGAGCTGGCAACTCGCGCAGGCCTTGCGCGAGTCGTTGGGCATCCAGCTCGTCTTGCACATCATGCCCTGCTTCAGAATGTGCTTGGAGTCGACGAAGAGGGCCATGTCGTTGTAGATGCGCATGAATTTCTTGAAGTTCTTGGCACTCACGGACAGCCCGGCGAAGTCGTTCTCGCTCATGACAAAGAGCTGCGTCGCATCGGAAGCTGCCCCGGCCGGGCGGACGATGGCGACGTTGTGCGTCTGGACGCGCTTCACTCTCAGGCTGCGGTACAAGTCCGGGCACTCGTCGATCTCCACCGGCAGGGTCACACGCACGCCCACACTGCGGCCTAGCTCGTCCTTGGTGTAGGTCAGATATTCGAGAAAGCAGTTGTCGCGCTTGCGCCCGAATGACGACGGCTGCAGACACGTCCACTTGAGCCCCAAGTACTCGTGGGGCTTTCCCGAGTCTCTCGTGTGGATGTTCTTCAGCACGACCGCGTCCACCGCGTAGCCGTACATGAACTGGTTCCACTCGAAGAGCTCCTGCGACGTCTCGGCGTAGTGGAAATCCATGAAATTGCGGTAATTGCCCGGGATGCACCCGTAGAGGCGGAACTCGCTGTGCGAGAGCCCCGCGGGTGCCTCCTTCCGAATGGCGGTCAGGGGGCCTTCGCTGCCGACGGGTCCCCACGGCGCGCTGTAGATCGGGTAGGCCCCTTTGGCTTCGTGGCGCTCGTACTCGACCAGCGCGTTTCGGACGATTTTCTCGACCTGCATCTCGTACTTGAGGATCTGCTCGTCCGTGAGCTTGACTTCCGGAAAGAAGTCATCGGGCAGCGGGAATGTCTTCGAGTCGTTCCTGTTGAAGCGGACCGCGAGGTTAGTTTTATCGGAGCCCGTGGCAGCTACCTGGAGCTTGTGAGTCAGCGGTTTTCCTGCCAGTCCAACCTACCGGGACAAGGTGCGGCCGCGCCTCGATGACAGCATGGTGGAAAAACGAAAACTAAACTAATCCCGGGCGATGGCGGCCGAGGTGTAGCAAGATCCGTTCCGAGAGCTGCAGGGCCACACCGAGAGACGGATGCGTGTAGGTCCAGCTGGGGGCATTTGCCAGCGCGTCGTGACTTAGCTTGAGCGTAGCCGGAGCAGCGCGCTCGGAAGTGGATGGCACTCTCGGTCACGCGAGGCCTGTGCGTGCGAACATTTAGAATGTGACCGCCGCCTCGCGCCAGCGGTTCCCCGGGAACACGGGAACTTCCCGTGGGTCGGTGGCCAGCACGGCAGCGCCGCGTTCCGAGAATCATCGCAATGGAGACCGCGAAACCCTCCATCAACATGCTGGTCACCAGCACTAAGTTACAGACTCCATTTTTCCGTGGTCCCCGCTTGTTGAATGTATAGAGGGGGCCAGCATGGCTCGGGCTACCCCGCACAAGAACCTGCCCATGAGCTCGTGATACAGTCCGGGGTGGACCGTGTTTGCGCCGGCGTTTGTGGCCGAGGCGCCACGAAATCTCGCACTACGCGGAGAGGTGACGAGCTGCGCTGGCAAAGTACGCCATGACATGTACGGATGTTAGCAACACTTGCTCGAGTCGAGTATTGGAGACCGGCCGCAGCAGCCAGACAACGAGATGTGCGACACCAAAGCCGACGACGAAGAGGAGGGATCGTTGGGCAGGGCAGGACTTGCGTCGCGCACGCACTCGCTCAGTCCCGCCGGGCGGGCCGTCCGCAGTCAGCTTGCGGCACTGTCAGCTTCGGATGGCGTCGCCGACTCCTCAGCGGCCCGGGGCACCTTGTCTCAAGGCTTGAGGGGGGGGGGGGTTTTGGATTCCTGCCGCGCTCCGTCAAGGCAAGTCGTCGATGGGTGCGCGTGGGGCACGTCTGCCAGCGCCAGGTATGAATGGGGCCGGCTTCGCACGCGAATGAGACCGCGGCAGCAACACCGAGATGCCAGCACCACGACCACGATGGCCAATTTGCCGTATGGTGCCCCCCCCCCCCACCGGTAAAATGAACTACCAAGTCGTAGAATGGGTAGAGTGCTTCTGTTGTACAACGGGGTAGAGTGCTTCTGTGGTGTTCCTGTGGTGTCCGGCAGCACCCCTACCAGTAGCTGCGTCTAACAAGCACCGTACTAGTTGCACGAGCACTACCCACGAGCGGCCATCCTCCACAGACACCCCCCTCATCATCATAAGGCTCGTGGTCGCCGAGGATGGCTGACACCGGCAAAGCCCCCTCGCTCTTGCTGGAGTACATGTACATGTAGGAGCAAGCGCCGGGCTTGCGCATGATGATACTTCCGCCACGGCCGATGCGGAGCGTGGTGGATGGAGAACCAGTTCTCTGGACGGAATCCTGTGACTCCCAAGACCGGCGCCGAAGTCCATGCGCGACTAAGGCTGCAGAGCCGATCCCCAGTCGATCGACCAAGTCGCCGCTGGAACTTGCACTGCAAGGCTTGTGCCTTCGCGCACAAATCTCGCCGCCGCTTTCCCCGGCGCCACGAAACCGGATGTCTGGTCTTCCCCGCGCGACGCATAGAGGAGACCGGCCGCGAAAGGCGCATGCCGCGAGTTGCAGGGGAGACGACGGCATTGCAGTGTTGCAGCATTGCACACGGTGGACGGGCCATTGCAATCGCGCACAGCGCTCGGCACGAGCATGGGCCTGTGATCTGCGTGCCGACACACTGCAAAAGGAACGTTTGGTGCTAGACGACGTCGTCGCGCAGGAACACCTTCACTGAGCGCTGCTTACTGCACCTACTAGCCTGCGCGTGCTGCCGTCCTAACCGGTAGTTGATGGCGAGCAGCGGCGCGACTCCGAACATGAACGCCAGCAATGTCAAGTTCCCGCTGCCCGATGGCTACTTTCCCCCGGTGAAGCTCACCCCGGCCGAGATCGAGGTGTACGAGCAGCGCGTGGGGATCATCATGAAGAACGCGCTGGCCGAGTACAACCTGCACGAGGCCATGGGCGCCCGGCCGGACTACGGGTCCCGGTGGACCGCCGTGGGCAACGTCGAGCACCTCAGTGCTATTCGCGAGGTCGACCCGTCCAGGGCAGTCGAGTCCTCGCGCATCTTCGGACGCATCGACGGCGACTACCGCAACTTCATCGACTTCCACTACTCGGTCACGGCGCAGCAGGTCTTCGCGGTGAACCAGTTCATGTTCGGATACGCCGTGGATGCCGCGGTGCTGTGCAACATCCACACGAAAGAATCGCACAAGCCCCACCAGTACCTGGGCATGAAGTGGGTCTGTCTGCAGCCTTCCACGCTCTCGCGCAAACGCGATATGTGCTTCCTGGAGTATCTCGTCTACACCAAGGACCTGCAGGGCCGAGACGTCGGCGTCCGCATCACGCTGCCTCTGCTCCTGGACGAGTGTCCGCCGCTACCGGACAAGCTCAAGACCCGGCGAATCCACTCGCACACGGTGACCATCGTTCGCCCCGCGACGAGCGACAGCACCGACGCCACGCAGATCTTCATGACAAGTGAGGTCGACATGTACTTGGGGTCGAACTCGTCCTCCGTCGCCACTTTCAAGAAGCTCATGACCACGTTGAGCTCTATGGCGTTGTTCGCCGATTCCAAGCGCATTTCCATGCACGGCATGCTAGATCGCCGTAGCTGGGCCTCGAAGAAGGCGCGCGCCAACTGCACCGTGTGCAACCGCAAATTCTCGACAACGCGACGCCGTCAGCACTGCCGCCTCTGCGGCGAGGTGGCTTGTCGTCGTTGCATGATCATTCGTGACGCCCCGATGCTTGACGACGGCGCTTCTTCGGCCGCTCGCACGTTCCAGGTGGTCAAGACCATGTTCTGCAAGGCCTGCATGAGCAAGGTTCGCGGCTCCGACGTCAGCAATCTCCCGGCGACTGACAGCCAGGACGAAGGAGCGTCCGACGCCGAGTCTACGGGCTGGTTCATGGACAAGTCTCGCAGCCGAAGCTTTGACAACGAGAACAATTTCACGATGACAGGCGGGTCGTCGATTGCTTCGCCTTCGCCAGCTAACGCCAGCTCGGCTCGCTCGGCTCCACCGCAAATCGAGCTGGTCGAGGACTCTGGAGACGACGAGTGCGCGGTCGAAGGCACGAGTCTGGCGCAAGGAAAATTCTCGAGCAGCATCGACTCGGAGGCTCCATCAGATACGAAAACGAGCGTGTCGTCTTCACAGGACGACGAGATCGAGGTGGAGGTCATGGAGCCCGTTGCTCCTATGATGATCGACCTGCGCCACCTCCGCACCATGGCTGGCGCGGAGCGTGTGGTGCAGGAGGTGGAGGAAGAGGAACTTCGGGCGATGCGCGAATCGCTGGCGGCGCTGGACTTCAAGAACGTTCGTCTCGTGGACTCGCCGTCGCACACAGACAACGAAGGCTTTTCAAGCAACAGGAGTGGCAACCTTCCGCCCATGAAGGAGGATGAAGACGACGATGCAGAGGAGGACGATGTTATCGAAATTATTGACGAGCCGAACCAGATCGTTTCCACTACACGGCAGATCGTGTCGTCCCCACTGGATGAATCGCCGATGGACGCGGATGCACTTGCAGAGCAGGCCTTATTCAGCTCGGCGCGGTCAAACGTGTCGATCGACCAGCGCCTTCAGGAGCAGGAAGTGCTGTTGAAGCGGTTGGTGATGGCGGCGAACTCGTCCGCCGGGTACTACCCACCCAGCGCCCGCGGACAGCAGCAAACGTTCGAGCCATGATGCGAGCCAAAACAACTAACGATGGCCCCCTCCAGCAGGAATTGTAGGGTAGTCACGTACATCTCAAGTAGTGTTAGGACCTTGGAGTGTTATTGCCATTTTACTGAATCCATGTTTCAGTGGTCTCTACTTGTAGTTGCTCAAAGTGTCGGCGCGTTGACGCAAGCTCTATTGCAGTTGTCCGCTGCTGCAAGTTCCGCCCCGGCGCTTGTGTCCATGTATCGACGCTCTCTGATCGAGTTTGTCAGCACCAGGACATGGGAGCGCGAGGCGCGAATGACTGGAAGAGCCGAGAAAGGCCAGGAGCTTCGGTCCGACGATTTAGAGTACAGTACACGTCCTCTTCACGCCATCGTGGCAGTGGCGCGAGCTGTAGCCATTTAAGCGAACACCACGAAGGAGATCACCAATGTTTCGTTAATTAATTTGATGAAAGTTGTTTCCGTTCACCTCGGGCACTGCGCTCTTCCTCGCAGGCAGCAGCCGATTATGATAAGCACGTGCGAGGCTATCCAGTGCGAAAGGATAATGTAACAATTCCGCTGTCGGTGCGATCTTGAATCGGATTTTGCAAGTCCTTGGGGCCTTTAGCTAGCTTTAGGGCTGTGTTCTGTCTTGGGCAGCGAGCATCAGTCGCCTCAGGAGGTCCTCCTGCTCTGCGATGCACTGGTCAATGGTCCGCCTCGACTCTTTCTTGCCCGAACTGCTGGTCTGTTGGCGAGCGGGTCCGTCCTCGTCGAGGGAGGCTCCAGCGTCGATCCGGCGCATCATTTGGGACGACGACAGGAGGTTCGACATGTCGACGCCCATGGGCTTCTGACTCACCTCGTCCAGCTCGCTGCGGTCGTCATCTACAACATCACCATCACGTTCGCCGGACGATCGGATCGTCTCGAGTAGTTCAGAACCGGATGAAGAGCGAGGCAAGACCCGCAGGTCATCACTATAGTCGGCAGACGACCCAAACGAAGTGTGCTCACCGTCAAGCTTTGTCGAAGTCCCCGAGTCCGCGAACACGCGAAACGCTGCTGGTTGGTGCTCGCCCTTGCCGCGTGCTCCCGGTGCCAGCAACGCCACGTCCAAGTCCCGAACTTTCGCCACACACACGCGACAGAACTTTGTCTGCACGACGTTAAACGTCTTCTGCGTGCTGTCGCCGTCTTCGGCGCCTTGCCGTGCGCCGCGGTAGATCAAACACTGCCGACAGAACACCTCGCCGCACAGCCGACAGTGCTGGCGGCGGCGGGTAGTCGAGAAATCGCGCGAGCACAGGCGGCACTCCGAACGGGACTTCTTGGCCACCCAGCCGTTCCGCTGCATCAAGCCGTGGACCGAGATGAGCTTCGAGTCGACCCAGATGGCCATGTCGTTCATCTTGGTCATCAGCCTCTTGAAGAAGAACCCGGGGACGGCAAATCCGGCAAAGTCGTTTTGACTCATGAGGAAGAGCTCCGTCGAGCTCGGGTCCCCCTCGGTTGGGCGGACGATGGACACGATCAGCATCTGCATTCGCTTGGTCTTCATCTTGTCAGGCAGCGGCGGACACTCGGGCAGGGTGAGCGGCATGTTCACTCGCACACCCACGTCCCGCCCCCTCAAGTCTTTCGTGAAGGCCATGTACTCGAGGAAGCACGTGTCGCGCTTCTTGACGAGTGCAAACGGCTGCAGGCACGTCCACTTGATGCCGAGGTACATATACGGCTTGCCCGACGCGCTCGTGTGGATGTTCTTCAGGACGGCGGCGTCCACGGCGTTCCCGTACATGAACTGGTTCCAGGCGTAGAGCTGGCTGGACGTCTCGGCGTAGAAGAAGTTGATGAAGTTGCGGTAGTCCCCGCGCAGGCGGCCGAAGATGCGGCATTGGCAGACGGCGGCGTCGCCGTTCTGTCGGGCGGTGGTGAGGTCTGCAACCTTGCCCAGCGTCTTCCAGCCTTTGCCGTAGCTCGGGTTGGAGCCCATGGCTTCGTGCAGATCGTAGTCAGCCAGTGCGTTCTTCACCGCGAGCGCCATCTTGTCCTCAAGCTCAACGATCTGGAGCGCCGATAGCTGGACATCCGGGAAGTAGTCGTCGGGCAGGGGGAACGAGTTGGCAAACATGACGGCACCTGGGCACGATCCAAAACTCGTGAGTGAAGCCGCTGCAACAAAAGCCAAGAGGAAGAGCTGGCGAAGCTTACGAGTCCGTGGCAGACGTTGCGCGGGTTGAGTAATGCGGGGAGCTGCCCAGCCCCCAAAGTGGAGTTGGTCCCGCACACACGCGGTGATGTGAACTGAACCAGATGGGGCCATCGGATGAGATGATGATACTCGAGACTCGACTGCCGGACTTATCTTGCGACCAACCCTCGCCAGCATGGAGCGAAGCAAGCATGTGCGTTGTCTCCGAGCCACATCGGCATGGTCCGCTTCGCCTCGCAAACACTCCGTACCCGTCAGCGGTTGGCAAGCGAAGGCATGCGTACCATACCTTGCCGTCTCCTTCATCGCGGATTCTGCATGTACAGCAGCCAAATGATCGATACGTCTATGCAAATGGTGGTTGTCTGTGTACTCTGCTCATAGCATGCCGAGTGGTTGGTTGTTGTTTTACTATCACCGCTGTCTTCGCGATGGATGCTTCTGTCTACACTGTTCTTAGGCGGAACGGAGGGAGTTACAGCTCATAAACGCTGTCATCATGGCCCTCGTCGTCCTCGTGAATGCTCTGGCTCACGGACGACGCCTGGGCCTCGGGAGCGAAGCCGCGGCTCGCGGACAGCACCTGCTGCAGGAGCTCGTTCTGCTCGGCGAGGCACTGGTCCAGCGACTTCGAAGCGGGGGAGTTTTCGGCCTGGTCCGTGCTGCGCGTGCGTCGAGCGGTTGGGCGCGGCGGCAAAAACGTCGGAGCCACCGGCGTGGACGTGTAGCGAGTACGCGCGCCGGTGTCGGGGATATCGCCGAAGAAGTCGTCGTCGAGCGAGCCCGGTGACTCGGACACAGAGGATTGCTGGCTTCGCAGCTGCTTCTGGAGCTCGGACTCGGGCACCATGTCCTTCGTGTCGACCACCTCGTAGATACTGGAGCGCTCGTCGATGCGGTCGCCAAGCCGGTCCGCATCGATCTCACGCGGAGTCTCCAGAGACTGCACTGCCAGGAAGGAGTTTCTGCCCAGAGAATACTCGGAGCTGAGCGACGAGCGCACGGTGGGGGCCCCGCTGTGGTTGCGTGAGACGGTGCTGAATCGGTTCGACCCGGACTTCCAACTGCACGTGTCCGACTCGTTCTCGGACCACCAGGACGCGCGATTCTCCTCGCTCCAAGTCGCGCTGCGGCGAGGTGCGTCAGTCTGCTGGGACTGAAGCACCGAAGAGGTCGGAGTAGAGCACTTGGAGCTCGGTGGCTGGGTGGAAGACCCCATCGACGAACGACGGGGCACGGAAGACGACTTGGAAGACTCCACGGAGCGACGAGTGCCGTCGATCTGCTCTTGGATCGCGTCTGCGTCTTCCTCACGAGAGCGAGTAACGCACACCCTGCAGAAGAGCGACTGCACCACGCGGAATGTCCGCTGGCTGGTCGTCGTGATATACGTGCTGAAGGCGCTCCGCTCCTGTCGAATGCCAGCTCGTCGAACAAGGCACTTGGAGCAAAACACGTCGCCGCACATCTGGCACTGGCGACGTCTGTGGCCAGCGCGGAAGGGCCGAGAGCAGCTCGTGCAGCCCTGGTGGACACCTGTGGGTACCCAGGGCCGGATGGTGTCTCCCGCAGCGAAAGGCTCGCCTCCAACCCGCGACTGCTCCACGAAACCGGGCGTACTGATAGCAGTGGCAATGCGCTTGGCATCGGCCGAGAGAGACACATGCTTCAGTGCCTTCAACAGCTTCTTGCAGTACTTGGTGGAAGCCGTGAGCCCCTTGTGTTCACACTGACTCATCATGAATAATTGCGTCGCGTTCGAGTGCAAGTCCGATTCACGCACAACCGTTACCGTTGTGATCTTTTCGCGCTTGGTCTTCAACTCGTGCGGTAGCGGCGGGCACTCCGGGATGTCCACAGGCATACGCACAATGACCGCAGCGTCGCGGCCCTGGTCGTCCTTCCTGAACACAATGTACTCCAGAAAGCACTCGTCGCGCCTGCGCGTGAGCAGTGACGGCTGCATGCAGGTCCACTTGATCCCGAGAGCCGCCTGCTTGTCGGACTTGTCCAGGTCCAGATTGCACAGCACGACGGCGTCCACGGCGCAGCCGAAGAAGAACTGGTTCCATGCAAAGAGCTGTTCGGACGTCTCGGACGAGAAGAAGTCCACAAACCGGCGGAAGTCGCCCGTGACCGTTCCGAACGTGCGCGTGATGGTAAGCGCGCCCTGTTTGCGGCGCACGATGGACAGATCTGAGTCCTGGACGACGTCCTGCCAGCGCTTTTCCTCCAGGCCGAAGCCGGCGACCCGGTTCTCGTGCTCTCTGCAGGACTCCATCGCCTTGGTGGCCACTTCTTCCGCCTGGGCCTGGTACTGCTGCACCTGCGTCAGCGAGAGCGTCACCGGGGGGAAAAAGTCATCTGGCAAAGGGAACTGGAGCTTGCCGGCGCGGTATCTGCAACAGCAAGGTGTGTGTTAGCGTGACGAGCACCGGAACGGCCGTTACAAACTTCAGAAAGCTGTGACGACGGCCAGGCAGATGCCGGAATGCGACGTACGATGAAGTCGTGGAGCTGACGGAGGCCGTGCGCGGCATGGAGGGCGACGACCTGCGGGGCATTGCGTCAATTGGGGAGTAACAACCCGTGCGTCTTGAGCGATATTGCTCGGTCGTTCGGTCGTGGGGCGTTAAGCCACTCTTGGTGGCGGACCGAGTGAACGACAAGCGACTCGACGCGCCTGGCAAGTGAGAAAGTGTTGGTCGGGTGGGCTCCATCCGATGAAGCTGCGATACCAAGGCACTCACGCCGGGCGGTCGTGCAACGCAGGGCTTGATTTTTTCGCGAGGACGAGTTGAATATGCCGTTGCGGAGGCCGAACGGCGCTGTTTGGTTGCAGTACTTTGTATGGCACGCAGCAGGTCGGACGCGCGGCGGAGGCGGTCGAGTATGCTGTTTGGTGGAGACAGCGCCGGCAATCCTCGTTCGATCGGAGGATCGTGAGCCTCGATCCGCTCGCGCGTCTCAGGATTTCATACAGCAGTTTGTATCAGCGACTTTGAACCGGCTAGCCCCATTCACGGAAGCCGGTTCAAGTGGTTGTGTGGATCGGGTCGCTTGCCAGGAGTTGCTCCTTCCTGCAGTGGATGAAATGGCTTCTTCTTCGCGGCACCGCTACTGTACAGCCAGGAACGGTTCGTGAAGAACCTCGGCGCAGGCATCATCAAATGGCTGAGAAGCTGTCGCAATTTGGACACGTGGCTTAAGGCTGGCAGGATCGCCAATGTGGCTTTGAAGGCGGACGGTTGAGGCTCACGCTCTTGAGGTCAGGCAGGCCAGGCGCCATTCCGGTTCCGCGCCGGAAGTACAGTAACGTTACACCGACTCTGGCTAGGTCGCCCCGATCTCGAACTCGATCCTGAGCACGGAGGTCGATTTGTCGAGTGGGACCAACCTGGCCTTCGGTTAGACTACGCGTTCCAACAAGTTTTACTTACAGTTCGGTTTATAATGCTTCTTGCAGACAGGACTGCGGCGTGAGCTTAGCTTAGCCTTCATAGAGTGTAACATGGGGGCGAGACCTGGTCGATTGGAGGCCACCAGAGGAACCGCTATTCATGGTCCCGCTCCCAGGGTTCGCGTCGTTCTGGCGGTGCATCCCGCTGGCCGAGAGCATCATGCGGCGCAGCAGCTCCTCCTGCTCGGCTAGACACTGGTCCAGCGACCGCGGTGAGGTCTTGGAACCGAGCGGAGACCAACTGGAGCCGCTGCCCGAGCCTGCCTTGCCTTCGTCTGCATCTTGGTTCGGGGAGGTCGCGCCCCGCTTTGAAGAGTTGAGCGACGAGACCGGCACCATGTCCGTCGTGTCGATGACCTCCGCCACATCCTCTTCGATCAGCTCGCTGGTGGTCATTCTGGGGTCGGCCAGAATCGTCACGGACTGATCGTCAATCACATCGAGCGTAGAGACGAAAGACATTTTGCCGATGCTTGACGAGATCGAAGTCGACTGCGGCGATAGCTGCAGTGATCGCGCTCCTTCGCTGCTTCCCGTCTCGGAGAAGAAGGAAATGTGGCCGCCCTCGGACTCCGTCTCGGAAACCGCCGAGTGGCGAGACTCGTCCAGGTCCAGATCGTCATAGTCGCAGTCAATGACAGAGATCTGGCCACTCGGGGCAGGCACCAGCACGTTGTTGCGGGACTCACGCATCTTCGTCACGCACAGCACGCAAAACTTCGTTTTGACGATCACGAACGTCCTGTTTGATCCCGCCGACGCGTCGTCCTCCTTGGGGGCGTCACGTAAGATGGCGCACCGCCGGCAAATGAGGTCTCCGCACAGTCGGCAGTGGTGGCGACGGCGGGTCGGTCCGAACTTGCGCGAGCACACGCTGCAGCTTTTGCGCGAGCCCGTCTTGGCCCAGCTCTTCCGCTGCATGACGCCCTGCATCAGGATGCGCCGCGAGTCCACGAAGACCGCCATGTTCATAAGGATGTTCATCATTCGCTTGTAGTAGTTGGCCGTGACGGCCAGGCCGTTGAAGTTGTTCTGGGACAGCATGAAGAACTCGGTCACGTTGGGCTCGCGGTCGGCGGGTCGCGAAATCCACACCGTGTTGAGGCGGATGCGCTTCGTCTTGAGCTTTTTCGGCAGACCGGGGCACTCGGGGATGTCCAGCGGGAGCGTGACCCGGACGCCCACGTCGCGTCCGCGCAGGTCCTTCGTGTAGATGAGGTACTCCATGTAGCAGTTGTCGCGCTTCTTGACGAGTGGCGACGGGTTCAGGCACGTCCACTTGATGCCCATGTACAGACATTTCTGCTTGGACGCCACCGTGTGGATGTTCTTGAGCACCGCGGCGTCCGTGGCGTATCCGAACATGAACTGGTTCCAGGCGAACAGCTCGGCCGACGTCTCGGCGTAGAAGAAGTCGATGAAGTGGCGGTAGTCGCCGTTGATGCGGCCGAAGATGCGCGCCTGGCTGGTCGTGGGGCTGTCGGGCGTCTCCTTCTTGATGGTCGTGAGCCCTTCCACCTTGCCGACGAGGCTCCACGGGGCTCGGTAGACGGGGTACGCGCCCTTGGCCTCGTGCAGCTCGTACTCGGCCAAGGCGTTCTTGACAATCTCCTGCATCTGCGACTCGTAGTTCTTTACGTCCTTGGGCGTGAGGCGGATCTCCGGGAAGTAGTTGTCTGGCAGCGGGAAGTGGCCTCCGTTGTCGTGCATGACGTCGGCGGGGTCGCTGTGAACGGGGACAAGCAAGCGACGGTCAGTGACGGAGGCTAGAAAGCTACGAATGTCGCCGTATCCGGTCGACGCTGCGTCGGACACGAAGGACTGGATACGACAACACACGACGACATTGTCGTCACGACACACAGGTCAAGGGCAGTTCCGAACTTACCGGCCGGAGCAGTTCGAGTCCGAACAGGACGGCACCGACGTGCTCGAGTCCTGCCGAGGCATCATGACTGCAGCCCCGGGTCGAGCACGCACGTCTCTTTGAGGTAGATTGGTTTAACTGAAGGCGCCGGGTGATGCCGTTGCCGCCAAGTCGATAGTGAGGCAGCCAGCTTTGGCGTCGCCCCCCCCCCCATCGTTTGATGACGCGCGCAACTGTGGGACAAAACACTCAAGAAGGGGCTACCGCGATCTCGGCCATGACAGCCGGGGGGTGAGTGCTCTGTCAGCTGGCCGACCTTGCTTCTCCTCATCATCCCGCAGATTTGCGTACAAGTACACGCGGAAATGTACACTTCCTTGATTGTCCCCTTGCCGCTCTCGACCGTGCGCCGCGCACTTCAGCGTCGACACCTTCAAGTTGTGAAGTGGCGGGCTGGATTTCGCTTTCGTGCCGCCTTGTTGCAGTTTTGCGCGAGTGCCAAAACGTTGCACTGGTCGACAGCCTCGCGGTTTGGGGCGCGATCTCGAGAACGTTTAGGTACGTGGACTGGCGAGCCGTGATTTCATCTGGACGGGGGCCACCTGGCTGCAACGCTGGCTGCAGCACCAAGCAGATGGTGTCTCCAAGCAGAGCGAATGCAATCATCTTTAGGTGTCGACAGTCGAGGAGCTGCACATGCAGCTGGGTCAGCCTGCGCAACTCCACTCAGTTCAAGGCGACGTGCGCCAGTTAGCAAGACGAAGAGAGAGCGGAACGCGAACCCAGCGCTCTCTTCTTTGCGGCTTCAGTCACGGTGGACAGGATAAAGCGCCGACGTCGAGGCTGTCATGGCCATCATGGCCGTGACCCGAGTTTCTCTCCGTTCTGTTTATGGGATGGGATTTGCTAGTGCTGCTGGCAAACACGTCAGACTCTGGCCCAGAGCTCTTGGCGAATCGTCAATGGCTATCGGACCTTTCAAACAGCAAAGCTCGTGCTCCTGGCAGACCGACTCGAGCGAGTCTCGGAAACTGCGTCGGACACGCGGGACTCAACAGGAACAAGTCGAGCGAAAAATACAGCACAGGTACAGGTAGCAGCCACACTGTAGACTACGGTAACTTACCGTCGGTAAGGCATGCCACAGTCTGTTTAGCGCTCTAAAAAAAACTCAGATGTGCCCGTGGAAGCGCTTTCCGACCACCGGTGTCGGCAGTTTTCGGGCCTGTGACCCTTCAAGATCGACGTATCGGATAGTATTATAGGAAGGCTGGAGTCGCGGTAAGGATTTCCAGGTTCATGGGCGATGGAGCTTTCGGTTGTCACCGCATCTATCGACGATGAAGAGACGAATGGGTCGGTGCGACAGCGACTACTGCTGCACTGGGTCAATTCGCTGCCGCTCACCAAGTGTTTGCTGGTCGAGGAGCTGCGTGACTTGCGCTTCGGTGACGTGCTGTACGAAATGGTGCAGTGGCTTCAGGTGCGTAACTAGCTGTGCAGCGGTTGTGAGGCTCGCCACTAATGTTGTTTCTCGACCGTGAAGGACAATTCAGCTGACGCAGGGACGGCTGCTACAGGCGACGGAGTATCAGACAGCGAGGCGTTTGGCACTGGCGAGATCCTGGAACGTCTTCGTCGTGTTGTCCAGTTCGCAGCGAGCGAGTGTCGAAGTCGGGATGAGGACGCCATGTACATTGTCAACGATGCCGATTGCTTAGCACGAGTGATGTCGGGCGAAAGTGACGCTATCTGCGCAGTGCTCACGGTCTTGAAGCGCCTAAGCGTCCAGCGCATGCAGGACCATCAGTCGTCTGAGAGTCATAAGGCCGCACTGCGTCGTAGACGTGAACAAGAAAAAATTATCGAGCACTCCCTGCAACAAGAGAATCCAACTGAGAAGGTGACCAGAAGGGGTGAGCACAAGCCCAAGCGCGTACAAACGCCTTCGTCTCGATCACGAGCCCGCGTGAACACGGCCAAACCTTCCAAAGACGTTCGGAAAGCTGGTGCCCCACAACACAAACTCAACGAAAAGAAGCAAAGCAAAAGGAAGCCGACAACGGGAGCAAAAAGAAGACTTGGAACTGGGCCGACTGCCGGTACTGCACCCATTGCACCAATTGCTGTCGACAAGAAGAAAAAATCGGATCAGCCCAGCATTTTTCACGACGACAGCGGCCTTCGAGTGTTTAGTATGCTCGACCCAATCGCGAAATATCCGTCGAGCTCTGAGCCTTCAAACAGCAAGTGCGTTGAAGTTCCTGACAGCGAAGATGCGCGTGCCGTTCGTGTTTGCAACTGGGCTAGACTTGTCTTGCAGGTCGACATGCCGCTGGAGCAGATTTTCACCAAGCAATTGGAGGGCTGGAGATTGCAGTCGCCAAGGAAAGTTGGACAACTATTCGCGAACGGCGTCCTGCTCTGTCGTATCGCTGGTGCTATTGTTCACCGCTGTGGTGGGCAACTTAACTATAGCACTTTCAAAGCTATAGATATGAATTTCGACGAATTTGGAGCCGTGAATACCCCGGCAGGGAGGCGACGCAGCTTTATGCTAACTCTCTCCACTTTCAAACGCCTCGGAATCTCATCGGAGGCTTTGAACTCGCTCGAGCTCTTGCAGCAACGAGAAAAACAAGTCACACCCAAATCGATTTGGTGGGCGTTAGATGAGGTACTGACCAGTGTTGAACGACTCGCTCGTGCTGTTTCCGCTCCAAATGCCCAAAACACTGAAGAATCTGGTGTGGATGCAGTCCCCGAAACTTTTCCGACTGTAGCTCGTAAGAAAAAAAACGCTAACCATGGCGAAGGGCAATTTGCCGTCAGCCCAAAACACCTCCATTCGCCTCAAAGCAGAAGAAAGAAGACTACGGAAATTGATCGCACTGGGTGTGCTCCATTAAAGCGGGGCTTGCCTTACATCACGGCTGAGCAGATGCACGTGGTGAACGAGTGGCTGGTCGACGTCGGATTCGATGCGAAGAAGGTGATTTCAGTATACGGTTAGCGATGTCCATGAACGAGATGACTCACATACTTTTCGCGTAGGTTTCCGGTCGTGGAGTACTTCAGGATCCAATGCGCAACGGGGTTTTGCTCTGGTAAGCTCAGCGTTGTTCCCCTTGTGACCGTGTTGAAGTGCTGAGGGTAAACTGCTGCGTCTGCATGTATGACGCTGTCTGCTATCGATATTCGCAGCGCGTTGCTAATGCGCGAAATGAAGAGCGCACCGTTCTCGTATTTCAAGAATCCCCGAACTTTAACCGAGATGAGGTTTGTCATTTTTAGGATCTTTGCTGATAGGCTTTCATCGACCAACTTTGTTTCTTCCTGTGTCCAGAGAAAACATTTCTAAGGCGTTCGAAAGTCTGGGAAAGCATGTCCCGCCCTGCTACGTGACTACATCTGCTGAACAATCGGTACTCATCGGAGACCGACAAGTTGCGTACGGGGTTTTGTGGCATCTCTGGCAGGCGAGTCAAACAACATTTTCATCGGGAAAAGCTAAAGAGGACGTTGAACTCCCGCCGAGCGATTGTCACGACACGAGGATAGCGGAAGAAGTCGAGCTTGCTGGGAAACTATCGGCTCCAGTTCAGCCCTCTCCGCTACTGCTCGATATTCCGGCCGTTGCTTTAGCTGGTCAGGGTAAACTTGCGGTTCGAGATGATCTCGTAACATCATACCAGGTTAAACTCCATGACACTTTTGTCCGTCGTCTTGCATGGAGCGAGAATGATCCTAATGGCAATTTCGACGATGACGACGTGTTTCCGGTCCCGAAAGCACCTTTTTCCAGTCCAGTCTACAAAGATTACTTCGATCCTCTTTCAATGAAGGCTCACGAGAGCGGTACCAGCCACAGTGTTGTGGACGACCTCCTGCCTATTCGTCCAGATGGGAGCGGTTTTGCTGAAAACTCGAGTTATGATCGTAAAATTCCTCCAAGAATTGCGATTGGAGAGTTGTCAGGTGAGCTTGTCATACAAGAACACCCATCGCAATCCGAGTATCGCGAACAATCTTGCACAGCTGCAGTTGTCACCTCGATAGCCGACCCAATCGAGCTGACGGAGCAAGGTAATGATGGCAATGCTACTGAAGCAGGAGCACCTTCTCCGGTCAAATGTTTCACAAGTCAAGCACAGCTAAACGCATCGGTAGCACGAGAACCTGTCGAGGAAATCTTACACTGGTTGAAACGTTTGGGCGTACGCCTCCAGAACGCCTCCGCTTTTCACGTACGACATGAATTTGTGAGCTGATACTCGTCACTTGAAACTCACATAACGTTTTCCATGTTGCTGGTTACCAGGACGCGACTGCTAGTTTGACGGAATTCCAGTCCGGCATCCTGTTGTGCTGCATCGTCGAAAAGGTGGAGCTCATGCGTAGCCTCCCAGGCATCACGCGACCAACCGGCAAGCAGCCGCTAAGCAAAGCCAGCGCGCTGCACAACATCACCAAGGCGCTCAACCTCCTGCAGCAGAAGAAGGTAGACCGCCCTTCTCGTTTGCTCTGTCGCCAGCGCTTTCCTTGCTCACTAGCACACTCCCCTCCTTTGCCCAGACCATGCCTCTCCACCTGCTGCGTCGTGCAATCGCCATCCACGCGGGCAACCGCGACGTGATCCTGCAGCTTCTCGTCCAGATCCGCAAGGCGTACGGACACCACCACCACCACGCTCCCCGTCGGCGACCTAAGCATCCGCTCTCCTCGGCAGCATAACCTCACCAAAAACCCTCCACCCTCCACTAAAAAGAATGCTTGTTATGAAATGCATAGGCTCCAGTCCACTCACCGTCGCCACCTGCTCTCTACTTCTGCCGCTGCTGCTTCCAGCGATAGACCGCGGGCATGCCATTCTCCGCCGCCTTGACCTTCATCTTCTTGCCCTTGGCCTGCACCTTGCGCTCCAGGTCCAGCTTGGCGCTCCTCTGCCCGATCTTCTTGGCGCGCGCCAGCCTGTCCCGCAGCTCCCTGTACATGGCGTCCCTCTCCACCTGCGTCTTGTGCTTCTGCTTGGGGTTCGCCGCCAGGTCGGGCAGCTGCGCCGTCTCGAGGTCGCGCTTGCGGATGCGGTTGAACGCCCGGTCCGCGAGCTCCGGGGCCGTGTCGAAGTGCCGCGCCACGTCGAAGCTCTCGAGCTGCTGCTCGCCGTCCACGAACACCGTGTGGCTGTTGCCCTTGGGGGCGTCCACGAAGTGCAGCCCGCGGTTGAGCTTCTCGGCCTTGCGCAGGTCCACGGCGCGCTTCATGTGCAGGTAGGCCAAGTCCTGCGTCTTGAGCGAGCGCAGCGCCTCCGTGTCCGCCGCCTGGCGGTGGTTGTGCGTGGACACGTGCACGCCGCCCTCCGTCTTGTTCCCGCGCATGCGGTGGTAGAACTCGTCCGGGTTGCGCAGCGCCGCCTTGAGCCGCAGCGTCGTGAGCCGCTGCTGCTTGCTGTTGTAGTCGCGCGCGCGCTTCACATAGTCCTTGTGCTTCTCCAGGAGGCCGAGCTTCCGCCGCTCGCGTAGCTGCCCGCGCTCCTTGTGCTCGCGCCGCTTCACCACGTTGCGCAGCGACGACATGGCCGCTAACGAACCTCTTAACCGCTACGTTCCAGTAGTTGTTGCTGTCAAAAGCGAGAAATGGCTGGCAACGACGAAAGGCGGTCAAAAGGGAGTGTACCATGGTATCGGTACATTCACGTGGTCCACAAAAGGGAACTGATTTAAGTGAATTGAAGTGCCATGTTGAAGTTGTTGTATGACCTACCAGTACAAGTTTTACCTACCGCTTCTGGTGGTTGAGGAACTGCAGCGCCAGCAGCGCCAGCGCCCGGAAGACCACGACGAAGACGAGGAGCGCGCCGAAGTTGCGCGCCATGTCGTCGTGGTGCATGTTGTAGACGTCTTCGACCAGCCCCTTCACGGTCACGTTGCCGATGGACACGGGCGCGTCGACCAGCGGCTGGCAGCCGATCTCCGGGCCGACGTTAGTGTACTCGCCGCTTGCGGAGTCCAGGTCGGGGCTCGTGGAGCAGTCGCCGTACACCAATGCGGCGAGGATCGACATGGCGTAGCGCTGCGGCGTGATCGTGTACAGCCACTGGTAGCCGGCCGAGATGGAGCCGCCCTGCGGGTTGAAGCCGACGAAGAGGAAGAAGATGGTGGACACGACGGACCCCGTGAGCGCTGCCATGACGACGTTGGGCAGCGCGAAGGCCAGGAGGTGCCCAGCGTAGACGTCTATCAGAACGGACAGCGACACGCCCAGCCAGAACAACACGAACTTGGCAAAGCCCGTGAAGCCCATGAAGAGGAAGAGAAGCGCCGCGATGATCAAACCTTTCGTCAAGACGTACGGGATCTCCACGATCGTTCCTGCCACAAAGTACCACAAGGCGCTGTACGTTTGCGCCGAGCGCTCTCGGTAGAACGCTGCACGGTCGCTGAACGCGAACGGAATCGCGCTGTTGAAGGACACGAACCCTTGGAACTGGAACGCCACGAAGATGATCCCGAGCCCGGAGGCAACTCCTTGGTACGACGTCGTCGACAAACTGCTGCCGACAAGGCCCAGCACGAGAACGCTCCCAATAGCCACCCCGAGGATCGTGATGTAGTGTGCTGGAGAACGCCAGTACATGTTAAAGAAGCGCTGGGTCAGGAACTTCAGTTGCACCATCGACGACGCCGCGCGCTTTCGACCGAATACGAGAGCTGGAACATGAGGTGAAGGTCGTCCGACACCTTCTTCCCCCAACTCAGTGCCTAGTTGTGCCTTGAGGGCACTCTCGTTGAAACGCTGGACGAATTCCGTATCGTGACCTTGCGGTGCCTTCTTGTTAACACCCGCGCCAATACACTCGAGCATCCACGCGGCACAATTGTACTCCGAACGCAGCGGCTGCACTCCAGGAATCGCCTCAAAGTGGTCGATCAACGTTCGGCAATCTGTGCCAAGCTCGCCGTAGAACACAGTCTCACCGCCACGCTTGAGCAGGAGGAGCTGGTCGAAAACAACGAACACTTCATACGACGGCTGATGGATCGTGCAGATGACTGTCCGCCCGGCATTTGCAACCTTGCGGATACCATCCATGACAAGCTTCGCGAAACGTGCGTCCAGGCCGCTTGTTGGTTCGTCGAGAAACAGCACACTGGGCTGGGCAGCCAGCTCCACCCCAATCGTCAGTCTCTTGAGCTGCTCCAAAGAGCTCCCACGCACCATGTGATCAGCGATGTCTTCAAGGCCCAACAAATTCACGATTTCATCCACCGAGTTGGTCTTGGCACTCGCAGAGACACCACTATCCTGGCGAAGAAATGCACTAAAAGTGAGCGCCTCGCGGAATGTCGCGGTCTCGGAGTGAATATCGGTCTGCTCGCAGTACCCAGTGCATCTCCGAATGGCGAGTTCCGTAGCTTCGTGGCCATTGAGCAGGATCTTGCCTCGGACAGACCCCGTGTTCTTGCGGCCTGCGATAACGTCCATGAGAGTGGTCTTGCCAGCACCGGACGATCCCATCAGTGCAGTAATTGTCCCTGGTCGAGCGACGCCACTGATTCCCTTCAGCAAGTCAATGGGCTCGGTCGGTTTTCTTGGGTTTGGCACCGAATACCACAAATCCTTGAACGCCACGGTGACCGGCACGAACCCAACTGTTTGTGCACCAACGTCGATCGACACAGAACTGTCCGTTGAGTTGAACGGGGTAGTCTGCTTGCCGTCCTTGGGGGTCGTGGCAAGAGAATAGTTCCCAGATTCATCATCACCCCTTGCTGCCAGTTTGACAGCCCTGAAATTACCTTCGTAACGCTTGTACTCGAGGGCAAAGTAGCTTAACACCGCGAACAAGAGGATCAGCCCGATGAGGTAGACGATCCCAAAGACCACCCACTCCTTCTCCGATGGAATGTCGTACACACCAAGATAGTACTCGCCCATGGTCTTGCCAAATTCATCACAGTAGTTGACTCCCTCGTAGATGCACACGTCAAACGTTGCAGATCTGTACTGGTTTACGGCAAGTGCCCGGAAAGCCCACGCCATCGGGTCGATCCAGTACAGCCAGATGAGGTAGTCTGGAATTTGACTTCTGGTGACCATAAACCCGGCAAACACGAGCACCACTTGGAGAATTCCCAAAGCGAGCGGGTTCGTGATGTAGATGTTCGGGGAAATCGCGGCAACGAAGAAGAAGATGAGGACGGCCGCCATCACCGTGAGGAAGATGATCAACTCGAACAAAAGGAAGACTCCAACGTCTGCCTCAAGTCCAGCAATCCAATACACGAACGCGCCATAAACGAAGCTCTCCGGCAGCGCTATCGGCACTTGACTGACGACGTTGGCGAGCACGTACACCGACGTCTGGAAGAAGTTTGCTGCTCGCTGCTTGTAAAACACATCGCGCATGTCGACGAACATGGAAAGCTGCGAGGTCTGTTCGAAGAGCGGGAACATCGCTGCCTGAAAGAGCACTCCGAGCAACAAGGGCACGTTGGTGGGATCCGCGTCCAGGAAGGCAGTCGAGCTCACCACTGCCACCACTAAAACCAGGATAAGGCGACTACGAAGCGTGTTCACATCACGTACGAGGAGCAAAAGCTGTCGCAGCACAAGCGTGACCAGGTTTGCCCACACGGATCGCTGGAATTGCGGCATGGACCTGATGTACCTACTCCACAGGTTGCTGTGGTCGAGATTCGCCTCCAAAAGGTCAAGATGGCCCAGGTGGGTGTCGGACGAGCGAAACATCTCCGCATACTCACTCGCTTGGCGAGGAGGTTTCCCGCCTGCGAGTGTCGTGGATTCGTACGCACATTGCTGCGGAGTTCCAAGGTCAAGCAAGAAATCGGCGACGTCTCGATTGGGAGGGCACTGGAGGCCCACTTCGCGGAAGTACTCGACAAGTCTGTCACAAGGACCGTAATACATCACTTCGCCTTCGTTCAGGAGAATGACGTCGTCAAAGAGTGCGACCACGTCCGGAGATGGCTGCAGTAACGAGATGACCACGGTTTTGCCGAGCGCTCGCGCGATGGTACGCTGCGTGCTGATGATGTCGAAGGTTGCAGCGCTGTCAAGCCCCGTGCTGATTTCATCCATGAACACCGCCCGCTGCATACCGAGAACCATCTCGCCGGTCGTCACACGCTTCTTCTCTCCTCCGGACACGCCACGCACCATGTTGTCTCCGACAACGGTATTCCAGCAGTTGTGCAATCCAAGTTGCTGCTTGATGACCTCGGGGTAGTTTTCAAACATGTCAATAGCTCTCTTGAGCGCCTTCTGACTGTCATGACCCGCACTTTGCCCGAGCAAGGTGGCAGTGTGTTGAGCGACGTCGTTGCCACTACCGGCACTGAAGGCGTGCGCAAACGATAACGTCTCTTGGACCGATAGGAGCGGAAAGTGGTCGTCGTTTTGGGGCACGTACGCTGCAAGCTGAGGCAGTTGCTTGGCAATGGCATGCTGGAGCTCGCCGTTGTACGCTATCTCGCCCGTCATGCTCAAATGGCCGCCGTTCGTGTGCAGTCTCCCGCTCAAAGCCTTGAGCAGCGTGGACTTCCCTGATCCTGGCTGCCCAAGCACCAGCGTCAGGGTTCCGGGACGCAAAACACCGCTCACCCCCTTGAGAATAGCGCGCTGCTCCGTGTTCCGTGCCGAAACGCGGTTTTGGGCCGCATGCTTGAGCGTGTTCCAGATTGTCGGTAGCTCCGGAGACGCGTCGTCGTCTTGCTGCGACGTGGCCACTTTACACGACACCGTCAAGTCCGAGAAGCGGACTTCCAGTTTCGGGTGAGGCCCCCCAAACGCAGTCTCGAATTTGCTTGCGACGGACTCGTAGAAGACTTGACTTTCGCTGGCGGGCGGTCCAGACTCAGGATCGGCACTAGTGAACTCCATGACGGCAAAGCGATGAGACTGCAAGGATTCGGCTGTTGCTTCGGTCTTTAGAGGCGATTTGGGAACTGTGCAACCTGTTTGCTGGCAGAATGGCAGGCTACGACGAGTGTATTGCCTTTGTTAGATTAACCGGCACGATGACGTTAGAGCAGCAATGATGCAATCAGTTCCACGAACGAGCCACCTCGATAATAGCGAGATGACGGAGACAATTCTGTCGACAAACAGGCAGCCGAAGACTGAAAGCTTATTGTTGGTGAGTGAAGATCGCTCAGCTCAGCGACTCGTTGCTAGCCCAGCAGTGGCACCACAGTAAACGCACTACATAATCAGCTATTAGACCGATAGAGTCCTACATAATCAACGGCGAACAACAAATCGTGTTGGCGCCTGCCTCCTCCGCACATAAGTCGCCATTCAGTTGATTCGCATTCCAACCGCAGCTATTCAACCTGCTGTGGGTTTCTCGCACCACCAACACGCCAATATTTCGTTGGAACACAGGTATTTCGAATGCCTTACATCAATTAGGTCGACCTCAACAGGGACTTATTGATAGGAAAGCACGCTCTGCGTGGAGAGATGGTTTGCTTAAGTGACAGCCAAGTCAACCTGCATCCATCCACAGGCACAAGCCATTACCGCCGAAACTCGTATGTATTCAGATTTTGGGGCAGTTCATTTGATCATTTCCCCCCCGTGTCGACGCCACGACTGATGGCCAAATCGGGGGCTGCCGCTCAGCTCCGCGTCACGGCCTTCCTGCGTCGCGGCGCATGGGAACTGCGTCAGGGTCAATGCGGTGGGGCTGCTGTTGCGCTGCTGCTGCTGCTTGGACTGGGGGTTCTGAGTCTGGGACTCTGGGTCTCCCACCCGTCCGAAATAGGGGCACTGACCTCCAAACTGTCGTCAAACCTCCGGACGAAATCCCACGCGAGCGGTGGCGCGAATGCTTTGCGTTGGGGAACTGGCAATGACGTCGTGATGTTAAAGGGCCAAAGGTTGCAGCGATTTCTGCCTCTTCAGTACCCGAACGGAGCCGCCAACAAGTTCCAGTGCGACCTGCCGTCGCTGCGGTACCAGTGCCACTTGGACGGAGACGAGGGGTGCAAAGCTTACCCGCAGTTGTTCCCGTCTGCGGCGTTGTTTGACAATTGGAGGCCGGAAAGCACCGCGCAAGTGCCGCACGCCATCTTCGACAGCATCTGCCACTTTAACGTCTCCGATCTGGTGCGGAACAGCGCAGTAGTTGGTGGTGATGCCTGTGCTAGTTAAGTGGGAGACTGACGCTGTCTTTGCTGCAGAATGAGTTTCGGCTGGCTCAGGTGTTTCGGGAGATGGATGTGCCGTTCGTAGCTTACGGGATCCCAGAGCTCACGGCAGCTACAGAGCGGTGGACGGACGAGTACTTGACGCAGCAGCTGAGTCCGAAGGCGCTGTACAAGGTGCATGTGGCGAAAGACAGCCACTTTATGTACTACCTCAAGAGCAAGCAGCTTGCTGGCGAGAGGGATACGTACGAGTCGCGGTGGATGACGTATCCGCAGTTTGTGAAGGCTATCAACGACGTCAAACCGCTCGAAAAGGACGGTAAGCCTCACGAATACTACTATTTGATGCTCAAGAAGGGCGATTTCTTCAAGCAGGCGGCGTTCATGTACGACGAGCTGCAGTTCCTGAACCCAACGCTAACCGAGCACGACCCACGATTCGGGGATTTGTTCATTCGTGATACTGCACTAGCCCGCGAGCGCGGGATGCGCTGTCGTCTCGGAATGGAAGGCATCATTGCCGAGGGTCACATTGATGGTGGCTTGAACCATATCTCGATGATTCGAGGAACCAAGCGCTATGTGATCTCACCACCGAGTGCTTGCAAGTGCCAGGGGCTCATGACCAAGGGCCAGTCAGCGCGTCACACGTCATTCAATTGGTCGGACACGAGTGCTCTGCCGGAGGAAGTGCGCAACTGTCCGGCAGCGGAAGTGGCGCTCACTGCCGGCGATGTGTTGTATCTCCCGTCCTATTGGTACCACCACATCGTGTCCTTGGACACGAGCATCCAGTGCAACCTGCGCTCAGGCTTCTCCAATCGTGACGATACGAAACAATTTCTCGCCGATTGCGGCTTCGGTTCGCCCAAGTCGTAGCGGACCGAACGGGTAAGCAAAATGTTTAGTAAGAAAAAAGGTTGTGCACGTAGTGTGATTGTGGGCTGTTGTCGGTAGTCTTTCAGAACGACTCAAGTACTCTACAAATGTTAAAACCTTCCTGACAAGAATTGTAGGCACTCTCACTAGCGCGAGCGCTGAGGACCCACCGTGCCGGCGGCTTCCGCGGTAGCAGCCGTGAACTTGTCTTTCGAGTCGTACGTCAGCAAGCCGAACGATTTCTCGAACGCGGTGGTCTTGTGGGGCGTATCAAACATCTGAAAGAAGAAGGACTCGCCCATCGAGCTGCTCCACGTCTGGTAGTCACTGTAGAATGTCTTGAGGCCGTCCGTGCTGCCAGTGTTGCCCGAGAGGGTGCCGTCCGAAGGCCAGCCCGTCTCCGTGACCATGAGCTTGTCACCGAAGTTCTTCTGCATGTCCTCCCACTGCTTCTTCACGACGTCGATGGCGCCAGCGGCGGTTGTTCCGGGATTGAAGTACGGATGGATGTTCACGCCCAACACGTCGCAAGAAGCGACGAGATCCGACCAGCCAGAGATTCCAGAGTACTTGATGACCTCGGTGTTGCGCTGCACGGTCCCCACCTTGACTGTCGACGGTACAAGCGACTTGATGTTCTTGATGGTTCTGATCATATCACTGGGCACACTGGTCGCTCCGGCGAGGTTCTCGTTGCCCACAAAGATGTAGCCGACGCCGCCCGTGTTGGCAGCAGTGAGAGCAGCATCCATTTGCGTCACGTAGTCGGACTGAGGGTACGGCACGCCCAGCGCTACCGTGAGGTTGAGCTTGGTGCTGGCAATGGTGAGACCCATGTTCGTGTCCCCGAACTTGGAGATGTATGTGCGGACAGTCGTGAAGCCGTGCTGTTTGATGGTGGCCATGTCCGCCTTGACGCTCTCAGCGGTCATGGCGGCGCTGGCCGTAGCATGATCCGGGTCGTAGCAGACGCCGTTGGCGCTCACGTGCGCTGCCAGCATGGCGAAAGCAGCGGAAATGGGAGCGAAGAACTTCATGGTGAGGGATTCTTGGACGAAGGTGTGCTGAGCTCAAGGCAATTGGGAAAGTGACGCTTGACTGGTGATCTGCTCCGGCGTTCGGCGCCAATTTTTACAGCGTGCACGGCGAAAGAAGTATCCAGTGGCGTGCCCATGTAACAGCTCGAATTCAGAGAGCGCGCGCGCACTGCTTCCCGCCTTTGGTCGCACTTCGACAGGCAGACAGCATCCGGTTGTGCACAAGCTTGGTGCACAAGCTTGGAACGAGCACTGAAACCCCCATCGAAACGAAACCTGACGTACTCTGTCCGTGCCAGGGACGACTGCACGACCGCTGTCCATGTTGACACATGACGTCCACGATAGCCGCGTTTTCGACTGTCCTTTGTCACACGACAGGCGCCAGTGGCGTTCGGACCGAGCACAACAAACTTTTTGGGGTGGTTCGTAGCAGTTTATCTCCTCGTAGCAGGGCAAGACACCAGGAGTATCACGAATCCTTCGCCCAAGTTCTAGCAAAACGACGCTTTCGTACTGTTGAATTATTTTACTTGAATGCCCCCTTACCTTCGTGTGTTCGCTTGGTTTAACTTGCGGATGCGGTCATCCCCATTCGGAAGAAGCGACTGGCAGCGCTGGCGCTCAACGGCATGGGCGTAACGGAGCCTGGAACTGGCGGGTGGAACTGCTCAATGTCTTCGCAGAGCAGATCGATGAGAGCATCCTTTGACAAGTGCTCGTCCGGAAGATCAAACGAAAAGTCAAAAGGCTTCGAGACAGCAAGGTCGCTCTCGTCGAAGAACGTAGCCAAGTACGGGTGCCGCAACGCAGCGTCGACCGAGATGCGCTTCTCCGGGTTGAAGAGCAGCATCTTGCTCAATAGATCGATAGCCTCCGGGCTCACGGCACTCTCAGCGCCACAGCTGGCAAAGGCATCCAGCCATTTCTTCGGTTTGGAAATCGCTAGTTTGGTGAGGAAGCGCAGAGCCTTCGTGTTCTTCACGAATCCAATGTCCTCCTGCTTTGGAGTGCCCAGGAATTTGATGATGAGCTTGAGCTGATGTAAGTAGTCATTTCCGGGGAATAGTGGCTCGCGCAAGAGCATTTCTGCGAAGATGCAGCCCACAGCCCACACGTCGATAGCTGTCGTGTACTGCAGGCAGTTCAACATGATTTCTGGCGCACGGTACCATCGCGTGACAACGTATTCCGTCAGCTCGCCAGGCTGTGGGAGCTCCTGGTGGACTCCAGCCGACGCGCCGACCCCTCCGCGAGCGAGACCAAAGTCGCACACTTTGAGGTCACAGTTTGCGTTCAATAAAATGTTGCTGGGCTTCATATCGCGGTGCAGGACGCCTGCCGAGTGGATGTGGTGCATTGCGCAAAGCATCTGGTACAAGAAATACTTGACGTGGTCGTCCGACATCGGCTGCATGGAGTAGATAACCTGGTGCAGGTCGGTCTCCATGAGCTCTGTGATAATATACATATCGTCGAACTGTTTCCGAGAAGGAGGAGGCGACAGATCTAGCAGCCGTGTGATGTTCTTGTGCTTGAAGTGACCCAATAGCCGAACCTCGCGCAAAATTCGCTTCGCGTCGACCAGGTCTTCGAAAATGTTCGTGATTTTCTTGACTGCCAGATTGTCGCCCCCGTTGACCACGTCCTTGACAGCGATCACAGCGCCGTACGCTCCGTTGCCTATCGGTTTGACGAGTTGGTAGCGAGTATCCAGGGTGAAAACCTGTCCATTTGCGTTGAAGGAGTGGGTCTGTGGCCGCAGCATCGGGAATAACCCGGAGCTGGTGGTGGACGCACCAAAGGCAGCGCGAGGGAGTCGCCCGCGCCCATTTTCGGCTGCTGTTAACGATCTCGAGCTGGCTTTCGTGTACTCGTCCTCCAGCCCCATGCTTTGGTAGGCAGACACTCCCCTTCCTGCCAAAACTGCACTCTTGTATGGCGCCACGGAACTTTGAGTGGCAATGTCTCCAGCGACAGAATCTTCTTCGGAACCATCATCGCCCTGGTTGTCATCTTGGTTGTTGCTGTCCTTTTCTCTCGCAGCGTTATTGTCGGTGTCGGGGCCCTGTGAGTTCGACGACTCACTTGATCGGTACTCCGGCGTGCAGCAGTATCCTGCCACCGCGTGCGCTGGCAGCTCTTCATTTGAACTGGCTGGAGCAACACGCGCCGTTGTGTGTATCATGTCGCGCGCTGCTGGCTTCGATTCGTCTTCGTCCTCCTCTCCACATTCTTTTCTCGCCGCTCGAATCTCCTCAGCCGGAATGTCCGTCTCGTAGAGGTTGTTGTTGTTGCTGCACTCGCTGCTGGTATAGCTGACCGCGCTGCCGTTGCGGTCCCGACCGGTCGTCACCAGCACACTTGCCCTCCTGCCTTCGTCTCCGAACATCGGCACGATCTTTGCCGGCTCCGTGACTGCGTCCCACCCCGTCGCGTCCCCGAGTCGGTGCTGTGTCGTCTCCGCCTGTGCCACCAACTTGCTCACGCACGCGTTGAGCGTCTGCAGCCACTTGAGATGGGTCCGTTCGTCCACCGCCGCGAGTCGGAGCACCTGCGAGCCGCTCTCCTCTTCCCTGTCCTCCGCTTCAGTCCCTGCCAGCTGCGTGCGTTGGCCCAACGACGCCAGCTGCAGCTCCAGCGCGTGCTTGGCCTGTCGGTGGGACCTCAGGTCGACCACCACGTCGTCCTGCGACAGGGTCACGATCGCCACGAGGCGGCCGGGCTTCCGGTTCTCGGGCTGGAACCGGAACTGCCTCAGCGTGAACCGCACGCGGGCGCCGCCGCTCTCGAGCGTCTGCTCCAGCACGAAGTAGCAGGGTCTGGAGCGCCAGTAGCGCTGCTGCACGAGCACCGTGAGCACGCCCTCGACCAGCACCTGCACGGGCTCGCGCGGCGGCGTGCGCGCCTCCTGCGATGTCTTGCTGCGGCTGCGCTGCAGACTGAGCGAGCGCAGCAGCGCGCGCATGGGCGAGTCCACGCGCGCCTTGGTCTCCTCCTCCTCCCCGTAGCGCGAACGCCCGGCCGTGAGCGCCAGCGGTCGCGGAGTCAGCGGAGACCGGTCCTTGCGCCGGAACAGGCGTGCCAGCAGCGTCTGCGTCCGCAGCCCGCCGCCGCTGCCGGGCCCCGCCGGAACAGGCGACGACACGTGCTGCGGACGAGCGGAGAGCGACGTTGGCGCCGAGGACGGGGAGCGCGTGGGCGTCATGGCGGAGAGAGTCGGTGAGTGAGCTGCGCGGCGTGGCACGGCACGGCACCCGGCTGCACCTATTCAAGATTGCGGTCGAAGAGGCGCGGGGTGAGTTTCTGTTTTTATAGTTTTTCGGGGGCAGCTATTATGGGACGCAACGCCGTGAATGGAAAGACTGTACTGCGAAGTCTCTGTCCCGAATTGATTGTCTCGAGCGGATAGGCCACTTCAACTTGCCCCGCTCTACCTGCGTAGTCTACTGCTGTAGGAACGGGTAGTCTGTGTAGCCGCGCGCGTCGCCGAGGTAGAACGTGTCGACGTCAAAGTCGTTGACAGGCGTGTGGAGCTGGAAGCGGCGCACCAGGTCCGGGTTCGAGATGAAGCGGCGGCCGATGGCCACGGCGTCGGCGGCGCCTTCCTCGACGATTTGCACGGCCGACTGCCGGTCGAAGCCCGACGCCGTGATCAGCACGCCGCTGTACGTGCCGCGGAACTGCCGCGCCGAGCCCTTCTCGGGTGCGAGCGGGTTGCGCACGTGGTAGCCGCGTGGCTCGATGACGTGCGCGTAGGCCAGGTCGTAGTCGTTCAGCTTGGTCAGCACGTACGTGTACGTGGCGATAGGGTCAGAGTCCTTGTCGCCGAAGCTGCCGCCGAACGGCGACAGTCGGATGCCCACCTTGGCCGAGTCCAGGCTCTCGAGAATGGCCTCCAGCGCCTCGAACAGGAAGCGCGCGCGGTTCTCCACGCTGCCGCCATACGCGTCCGTGCGGTCGTTGATGCCGTCGTGCAGGAACTGCTCCAGGAGGTACCCGTTCGCCGCGTGCAGCTCGACGCCGTCAAAGCCCGCCGCGACGGCGTTCTCCGCGGCCTTGCGGTAGTCCGCCACGATACCGGGGATCTCGCTGGCCGCCAGCGCGCGCGGCGGCACGGGCTCCTTGCGTCCTTCGTGGGTGACGATCTTCTTTCCGGCGCGGATGTTCTCGAGCTTGGAGCTGGAGGACACCGGCAGGGCGGCGCCCGGCTGGTTGAGCGGGTGGCCGATGCGGCCAGTGTGCCACAACTGCAGGAACATTTTTCCCCCTTTGTCGTGCACGGCCTGCGTAACTTGGCGCCAGGCATCGACCTGCTCGGACGCGAAGATGCCTGGCGAGCCCCAGGAGCCGCGAGCTGTCGGCGAGATATTGGTGGCCTCGGCGATGATCAAGCCGCCGCGCGTCGCGCGCTGCTGGTAGTACTCGACGCCGATCGGCTGCTGGACGCCTTCCTCCCCCGTCCTCAGTCGCGTGAGCGGAGCCATCACGACTCGGTGGAGGAGCTGCACGGGGTTCGTCTTGCCGCCGAGCGTCAGCGGCGTGAACAGCTTGGATGTCGTCATGGCGGAGACTGCGGGAATGAGGCTCAGCCGGAGGCCATCGCGAGGCGACCGAGCCACTCATCGCCGCTTGCGTCATCCCGCGAGTCGTGTCAGCCAGCGAACGAACATCGAAAGGCCACAAGGAGAAGGCGGTCGTGGTCACCGCATCCCTTTTGCCATTGCCTTCCTCGAGGTTATCCGGATAGAGGCTAGGCACTAACTTGCCTCTAGAGTCAAGACTCTTCTTGACGCAAGACGCTGTCTCCAATCTCTTCCTGTTGCTCCGCATAATCAGAAGCCGCCACGGTCTGCTCCGATTGGTCCAAACCATACTCCGGAAGCTGATACTCCGGACCGCAGTATCAAAGCTTCCGCCGCCGTCGCCGACGCCGCCGCCATGGGTCAGCGCTTCAGCACCGCGCGGGACAGCGACGTCTCGGAGCGCGACGGCCCTCCGTCCTCTGCATCACCGCCGCGCGCGTCCCCGTCCTCCGCCCAAACTGCGCAAGCCTCCGAGAGCTCCCCGCGCGCCAACACGGACACCGGTCTCCGCTCCACGGCCCGCACGCTGTCGGCCAGTCGCCCCGCCATCGAGCAGCCCAAAGACGCCACTGTACCGCAGGACGAGCGCGAGGGCTCCGTGCACCTGGGCGATGTGGTGCGCGACACGCTCAGCGCCGTCTCCAACGACCAGGAGCCGTCCGCGCACTGCCAGCGGCCGCCGAGCGACGACGAGGACGGCCTGGGCTTCCCGCGCGTGTCCTCGACCGACTCGTTCCCGTCCTCGCCGCGCACCGTCAAGGCGGACGACGCCCACCCGCTCACGAGACGCAGCTCCATGTCGCGCACGCCGGCGCCGCCCAAGCTCTCGCGCTTCAGGCCGTCCATGGACATCGCCAAGCCGCCGCCGGGCTCGCCGCAGTCCGGCTACCTGTCCAGCTCGGACTCCCGCTCGCTGGACTCGAGCTCCAGCTCGTCGGACGAGGATCTTGTGGGCAGCGGAGAGGAGCTCGTGAGTGACTGGCTCGACGAGCCCGAGGACGCCGTGCTGTCGCCGCCGTCCCAGCCGAAGCGCGCGCGCCACGCGAGCGCCTGCTCCTCCGTGTCGTCCCACAACGGCACAGGGAACAGCGTATCGTTCTCGGCCATGCACAGCAGCGGAGGCCGCATTAGCAACAGCAGCCAGCACAGCATGACGGGGTGGGCCTCGTGGCTCAGCTCGCCGGACGACGTGGAGGAAGAGGAAGAGGCGGACGACGAACCGGTGGCGCTCACGCCGTTCCTGCGCGACAACATGCCCGTGTACGAGATCATGAGGCAGGTGCAGCTCTTCAGGAACTTGAGCCAGATGCAGCAGGAGCAGGTTGTGCGTGCGCTCAAGCCCGCCAAGTTCTCAGACGGGGAGGTCATCGTGGCGCAGGGCACGCGCGGCTCGAGGTTTTACATGATTGCCAAGGGAGAAGCCGTGGTGACCAAGACCGTTGCCACGAGCAGCCACAGCATCACTGGATCGACCCCGTCGAGTGCAGGACAGACCCAGGAACGCATGATCACCCACCTGCGAGCTGGCCACTACTTCGGGGAGCTGGCGCTGATTTACGACGACCCACGTACGGCCACAGTGCGCGCTGTCGGCGACGTTGAGCTGCTGTACTTGACGCAGGAAGATTTCCAGCACATTGGTCAGGTGCACCTGAGTCTCATGCTGCAGCAGGTGCCGTTACTCGCCCGACTGAGTGCACAGGACCAGGATATTGTGCTCAAGTGCTTGCGACCTGCAAACTTCAGCGACGGCGAGTATATTGTGCACCAAGGAGACGAGGGGACGCGATTCTACATGATCACGCGCGGTGAGGCGATTGTGTCTGAAAAGGCCGTGGGTCCGGACGAGAAGCCGTTCGAAAAGGAGTTGACGCGGCTGTACGAGGGCCACGTTTTCGGCGAGATGTCCCTCATTTACAGTGAGCCACGTACGGCCTCTGTGCGTGCCGTTGGCCCTGTCAAGTGTCTGTACCTGAGTAAGGAGGACTTTGACAAGTGTCTCCTTTCGGATCATTTCCAGCGCTTTATTCAGGAGGCGTACGTGGAAAAGGCTACTCGTCGGGCGATGCGCCTTCGACTGCAGCAGCGTGCCAACAGCGCGGCGACTTTGGCTTCCACCCCCCAGGCGGGATCTGGAGCTGACAGTTCGTCTGGCTCCATCGTGGCCCCGCCACCGGTGCCCACGTCGCCTATGAAGGCAACCGAAACCAAGAAGCTTGTGAAGCAACGACTGAAAAATGGCCAGGTTGTTGTGAACAAGTACGTGATCAAGGGCGATCTGGGTCGAGGTACATTCGGCCGCGTCAAGCTCTGTGAAAGCCAGGAGGACGGCCACATGTATGCGGTGAAGATCATGCACAAGACTTTTGTTCAGCGCATGGCTGGCAAGGAAGATCAGCTGTATGATGTGCTGCGTCGCGAGGTGGCCATCATGAAGAAGCTGAACCACCGCAATGTGGTACGACTCGTGGAGGTTATTGACGACCCGAACAGCCAGAAGATGTATCTTGTGCAGGAATATGTGCAGCACAGCCTTATGGAGGAAGTCACCCAAACACGTCGGCTGAGTGAGCCGATAGCTCGAAAGTACATGCGCGATCTCCTCAGTGGTCTTCAGTACCTGCACTTCCACAAGGTTATCCACCGCGACATTAAACCGGAGAACATTCTTGTCAGCTCCGATGGCGTGGCTAAGATTGCCGACTTCGGTACGGCGCGAATGATCATGAACGAGACAGAGACAATCTCCGGCGCGAAAGGTACCCCTGCGTTCATGGCCCCGGAGATGTTTGACATTGATGCTACTTACCAGGGTCCTGCCGTGGATGTGTGGTCACTTGGAGCTACGTTGTACATGATGGTGATTGGGCACCCGCCCTGGATGGCAGATAACGAGATCGTTTTGGCGGAACGCGTACAGCGCGTGGAGCTGCGCTTCCCAAAGGATGTGGAACGCACGATGGAGCCTCACTTGAAAAACCTGCTGCAGCGTATGCTCACGAAGGACCCAGCTGTGCGAATTTCGCTGAAGGAGTGCTTTACGCACGAGTGGACTACTAAGGAAGGAAGCGACCCGCTTGGCCTGATCACACCGGAGCAAAACCTGACAGTATCAATGGACGAAAGTGAACGTGCTATCGAGAACATTCCGGAGCAAATTGACCAGCGACTGACGGAGAGTCTAGCGCAAGCTCATCAGTTGGTGAAGACCCGGCAGGAAAGTGTGGGCCCCGGTGTAGTGCGCACAAACAGTGGGCGTCACTTCACCGGGACTCCTGTGTCAGGAACGTTGGGCTCTCGTATTCCTTCGTCGGCGTCCACCACGTCGTCGGTGACTACAGTCAGTAGCACAACGTCTATGAGTCCGAGTCGGGCCTCTAGCGAAGAAGTCTCTCGAATCATTTGCGCGTGGCGCCATCACAAACGTGTGCAGCTCATGGATGGCCACAAGGAGTTGTCTGAGCGCTCTCGCGAACTGCTGATCGAGCAGAAGCGCATGGCGTTCTCGGCGGATCGTGCTAAAGTGACGGAGATCATTCTGCCGGCTGCTAAGCCCACAGCTCGCAGCCGGTACCCAAGTACGTCGTCAACTGCATCGCTTCGGCAAGTGAGAGAGCAGTCTGTACTATCGTCAGCGTCTTCGGTTTCGTCAATGTCGACAGTAGGTGGCGATACTCCTTCATTCGACTCACCGAGATCGCGCTCGTTCCCCGCTGGACGAAGCAACTCCGTGGATAACTCGCTGCTGGTCAAGAAGAACAGTTTCCAAAGTCGAATGTTTAAGGACTCCGGCAATCTGGAAGGCTTCGGCCGTACGTCATTCACGTCCGTGTCGCAGTTGTCCGAATTGGCAGCAACCCCCGTTGAAGATAACCTGGACCAACGTGGCAGTTTGTCATCGTCTAGCGAGTCAGGAAGCATTGAGCACTCCAGCAGCAGTTTGTCCAACACTGGATCATCCGACGCAGACTTGATGAAGCGGTCGCTCTCGCGTAAGAAGGATTTCCTTATGGTTACGTCGGAGGTGTTCCGCGATGAAGGTGGCGACTATCAGACGCGCAAGATTCTTTTCCAGGCTCGTGATGATGACTTCTCCGTAGCTTCGCGAGTGCCCACTCACTCCAATTCAGGACGTGAATTGCTTCCTCCTGGGCGCGCAGGCTCAACCAACTCGTCGGCATCGAGCCAAAAGCCGAGGAGGTTGGGAAGCGCTGGCAAACTAGGTAGCGCAAGCAGGTTAGGCAGCTCTGGCAGTGGCAGCGCCAGCGCCATGGGCAGTGCGATGGGCAGCGCAATGGGCAGTGCGTTGGGCAGTGCAATGGGAAGTGCGATGGGCAGTACGCTTGCCAGAAGCAACGCGAGTCGTCAATCCTTAAGCGGGAGCGTCAGCTCAGTCAGCAGCTCGGCACGGTCTGTGGCCACAGACGATGGCAACGTGGAGGAGTTTGACATGGATGGAATCGACTGCGTGCAGGTGACGGAGATCGATGATGAGGACGACGACGAACCTGTGAATCACGATATGCGCAAGGGCAGCGGTGCGTCCTCGCGGCATTTCCACCACCACGCTAGCGACAGTAGTCGCGCAAACAGCAGCCACAATCACAGCCACACGTCTGGCATGGGAGGGCTTTCGGACGCTGATAGCGACTCGGACGAATCGGATTACTCTGATGTGGAGTGTGATGTGGATGTCGACGCAACATTCAGCGAGCTGATTGCGTCGCCGAACCAACTGGAACTCATCAGCAACGACGACGAGGAAATTGCACCTATCGTGACACAAAAGCCTTCACTGCCATCGATGAGCGGCTTTTCATCTTCCTCCCTAGATGTGGACAATAGTGGGAACGTCCTCACTCTTGGGTCGCTGGCGTCGCTGGCTTCTAATTCGTCGGCCATGTCCATGGCAACCCCCGCGCCGATGCTGGATATTGTGCAAGTCTACGTGAGCAGTAAGATCCGTGAAAATCTGACGCTCGCTATCCGGTCTGGCTACGCCGAAGCAAAGGGAGCCCGTTCATACATGGAAGACCGCAGTACTGGTCAGACGTCCTGCGACCTGTCGCGCTACCCCGCTGCTCTTGCGAACAGCTATGCTTCCCTAGCATTCTTTGCCGTTTACGACGGTCACAATGGTACCGACACGGCTGTGAAGCTGCAAAACGAGTTGCACCATCGGTTCTTTGCTGAGGGCGCAGGCTTCGTGGAATCCCCTGTGACCTGCATCTCTTCGGTATGTGAGGCGATCGACAATGAAATCTTGGAGAAACAGAACCAGAGCGTACTTCCTAAACGCAAACGCACCATGGCCGCGGAGGAGTTGCAGCGTTATCTCAAGGCCGAACGCACCGAGGCGAGCCTTACTGAAGGTGAATGCTGCGAGATTGACGGTGAGATTGTCTGTGGAGAGGAGATGAAGGCTCTGCTGCAGCCAATCTCGTTCTCGGGGGCTGCGAGTGTCTTTGCCGTAGCGGCGAAGCAGCGCAAGAAACGTCGGCGCACTAACGGTAACAAGGACGGCGACGCTGAAGCTGAGGTAACCGAGGAAGGCGAAGAGATCACGACTGCAGATGCAGATGAACTGGAGGAAGAAGAGGACCAGCCTACGCTGGTTTACGTTGCCAACGTGGGCGATTGCCGTGCCGTTCTGTGCACTGGAGACGCCCTGGCAGTCGACCTGACCACAGACCACAAGGCGTCTCTACCAGCGGAACAAGCGCGGATCGAGGCTTCAGGTGGCTTTGTGCACAATGGCCGACTGGATGGAATTCTGCAGATCTCGCGTGGCTTCGGTGACCTCGCTCACAAACAGGATGGCCACTTGGTGGTGACGCCCGACGTTGTGGAGCACCTCGTGGACCCGTCGGACCAGTTCTTGCTGCTCGCGAGTGACGGTCTCTTTGACGTGCTGACGTCGCAGCAGGCGGTGAACTTTGTGCTGCGCAAGCTCCAGACGCACGGCGATGTCCAGCTCGCGGCGCAGGAGCTCGTGCTCAAGTCGCAGGCCTATTTCGCGCACGACAACGTGAGCGTGGTCATCGTGGCGCTGAACCAGAAGGGTGACGCGTGAAATGGGCGTCGGCCTCTTTCGACAGGAAGTGCAGGAGATCGTAGACCGACGAAGAGCCGAAAGACCGATGGAAAACACACAAGTACGTGAAGCTCGAGACAAAATGAACAGGGAAACCCAGAAAAAAGGAGTGAGTTAGTCTGCAGCGCTGAAGCCACGTCACACTACGTCTACGTCAAGTCTTCCGATGAGTAGGTGGGCATCGCGCTGGCGGCTGTAAATGAATAGTAAACGTTTTTGATAGTGAGCTTGTGCTGGGAGGATAGCCTCATACAGATTACAGTAATTCGTCCCAAAAAAGTTGCTTGTATGCATAACATTAAAGCCGCGACGCATGACCTTTACTCAGCTTTTGCCGTAGTGGCTGTAGCAGTATGTAGCTTACCAGGAGGAGCAGCAACAGCGTTGCGGAGCCATCCCGGCTCCAAAGGTGACCAACAATACCAGTACCTCATGCATGTCGTTGAACTAGCTGGAGTACAATATGGAAAGCTCAAGGTGCAACTCGAAATGGAGTAGCACTTTTGCTCGAAGGCTCACAACCCAAGAACTCAATAATGGCCATCACGCTCGCGACCAGAGCGAACGATACACAGACAAGTACACAAGTACATATCGAGGAGTCGAAACTTGATCTGCTAGACTGCTGCACGGCAGAAGACTACGCCCAGTGGAACGAATGTTACTCAGAACGTCCCTTAAGGTTTTTTTTTTTACACAGTGAGTGTTGCCATGTTCGGATTCCCTGGCGCTCCCGAAGCTCAAAAGTGTGGTCACTTCTACGTCGTCATTCCAGCTACAATCATCGGTTGGAGAGGAAATCAAGTCGCTCTCTCGTCTTTGTCAGCTCCTGGCCTCTCTGGAGGCATTGTTGTGTACACCAAAAGGGGAGTTCCAGTCGGGATATATCGGTGGTGGGTTTGATGGCTCAGCGGACAACAAGCCGAGTCAATTGTATGGCTTCACCTTCCATGGAATGCCCCTCGACTTGCCGTCTTCGTTGCCACGCTTACCGAAGGTGAAACAAAGGCGAACCTATGACCCGTTCAACGCCAAGTGACGAGCGCATCAACGAGTACATGCATCATTCAATAGCTGTGATGAGCTGCAATGGTAGCAATTGATTTACTATGTAAGTAGATTAATACTACGTAGTACGTTTGATAGTGAGCTCGACGCGCTCTGTAGTTTTACCTTGTCTATGGGTTCTTTAGTGCTTGCTGCCGCCCCAGCCCGAGCTGGCGCCCGACGCTACTTCCCACTGCTCGAACTCGTCCCAGGAGCGGAGTTCATCCTGCTCCTCCAGCACGTACACGGGGGACGGCAAGTCGCTCACCATCGACGACGTGTGGCTGTTGCCATCCAGGTGCTGGTGGTGCCCCAGATCGTACTCCGCCTCGTCGTCCGTGGAGTCTGCACAGGCCGCGTCGAGCTCGTCGATGGTCATGAGCGTCGTGGCGTTGTCGGGCCTGGCCTCCATCATCTCGCTCAGCAGGAACGGGACCGCGCCGCCACCAAATGTGCCCGGCGCGTCTTGGTACGGCTCGCGCTCGAGCGTGAGGAAGGTCCGCAGCTGCACAGCGAAGCCCAGCGCCACGAGCGGGCAGCGCCGAGTGGACGGACTGGTGGCGAGCGTCAGCAGCCCCTGCAGGTACTTGAAGAAGAGCTGCGCGCGCTGCTGGACGACTCTGGGGCTCTTGGAGCCCCAGAGGCGGCGCTTTGGGAAGTACTGGGCGCTGAGCTTGGCCAGCGCGTCGACCATCGGCGCGCAGTGCGCACAGTGCGCGTGCTTGCAGTCGACGGCGGCCACCGGGTGGTTCCGGCGGTCAAACACCCGCGCGAGCTGGTCCCGCAGCGACCTGAACCCTGAGTAGCGTCTCGAGACGACCCACCTCTGGCCGACGCCGGAGACCATGGCGTCCTCGAGCACGAGCTCGTACTCGGTGTGCGTGCCGGGCGACACCACGGACGTGTACTGCAGGATGGACGACTCTCGGGGCGTGGCCGCGTGCAGCACGAAGCCTCCGAGGTGGTTGGCCAAGCTGCGCGGGCGCTTCTTGCTGGACCGGAGCGACGACACGGTGGACCTGGTGGACTTGGACGACGTGCTGGCGGACGTGGCGCGGGGCGGGCGACAGCTGCCGTCGACGTCGGGCGGATCGCGCCGCATGGAGTCGAGCACGACGCCCGAGCGCACGCTGGTGCGGCGCCGGTCGGTGTCCTCCCAGCTCACGGTCTTGAGCCGCGCGTTCTCGGACGAGGACGTGGACGAGGAGGGCGAGTCCAGGAAGAAGGACAGGACGGACGCGGGCACGGGCGGCCGGCGCTTGGGCTTGCGCTTCTCGGCCATTGCCGGCGAGTTCGCGTATGGCGCGCGCGAGTGCGGGCGGCGGCGGGACCAGCTGGTGGCGCGGACCAGGTTGCGGGTCACAGAGTGGGACGTGATCTGTCAGCGAGGTGCACACATACATGCATAGCCGCGGCCAGCTCGGCGGACGTTGCCCTGGTGGGGTTCACAAGCTGATGGTCGGCCCCGTGGCGCCAGGATGTGCGTCGTGCTCTCTCGAGCCTTGCGCTGACCCTGAGATATCTCGTCGCGCAGGCCCGGAGCCGACAAAAATTCGATGCTCCAGCTGGCGAAAAGCCGGGAGCAGCAACTCGGCTCGGCAATTTCCAGCGAGGCGAAGCATCCCAGCAGGAGCTCGAGCTCAACGCGATGAGATCGGCCTCTTGCATGCAGTCTCGGCATGGAGTTGGGGCCAAAGCGAGCGCTCGTGCTTCCCGCCGGCAGGCGCCGCCCTGCAACTGTCCGAGGTTTTTGCTTGCTTGCGTAGCTCCCCGCTCCTCTTCGGCGGCCTTGCGTCACCGCCCACGCGCTCGTGTTGACTTGACTTGGCCGTGGGAAAGACGTCGGGCCGAGGATATTGCCGGAGCATGTGCTCCGGTCTCTCCACCGAGATCGTCAGCGACGGTCGCAGAATTTCCAGCGGCTCGCAATGAGGCCGGGACCACCTCGTCATGACCACAACGGCACCTGGCGGACTGCAGCTTCCAGCGCGCGTCGCGAGTGCCGCCGCCGGACGTCGCCTCTAATAATACGTTTACCTGAGCTCATCAGCTGTGGTGCGACTAGCAAGTGCAAGATATTGGTGCAATAGTGGCGTGCTCAATTGAGGTCACTGCATGAAGGCTTGGGCGTTGGGGGTTAACTGTTCCGAGGGCACGAGGATTGCACATGTACTGATACTGCAGCAGCGTGTTCGTGAGCCACAAAGCGCCTGCTGGTCCCGTGGTACGATGCAACATCTGATGAGCTTAACGCTGCAGGCTGTGTGGGCTTTGACTCATGTCCGCCGACGCCTCGCATTCTCCCAAGACGCCTGGTGGTTATCCTGGCCATTAGTGCTCAACAGCCAGCTCACCATGAGATCACCTTGCTGCAAGACCATCGCGCAAAAGGAACGGTAACGATAAGACTGGGCCACCAACAATTTCGTCACATGGGACTCGGTTTGACTGTAGAGGCATTACCGTGAACGGGTATTCATGCAGTGCGACTTGGCTGATCCTTTCGCTGGGTATACATGTATGCCGCTTACAATAGTCAGGCTCAATTGGCAGCGATAAACATTATTATATCTTACCACCACCACCACCTACATAGAATTATCACCGAGCGTCCGGCGGTTGCTGAAACACAGCAAACAGCAAACGGCTTTGCGGCAAAGCACAGACCCGACACCTGCAGCGGAGAGTGGTGTTCGAGCTGCTGCTATGGAGAGTGGGTGCATCGTCTAAAGACGCGTGAATGTCGCCTTGAGAGGTCCGCCCCCGTTGGGGGTTCAGAGAGCTCCGCCGACACAACTTCCAATTCCAGTCGAGTAGGTTCGGTCCATTGAGACCCGTCGCGGCCGCCCGCACAACTTCCCAGCCGATGCTCCGCTCGATCCCGCTGCTTCTGGCCGCGTTCAGGTCTGCCCACACCGTCACGATGGAGGCCGTCGAAATCTTCTCGGGGGTCAACTGCGCCGGCACGCCCGACGTGTTGGCCATGTACAACGCGACCGCGAGCTGTGTCGAGGACCTGTGCAGCGACATCAGCTTCGGCAACGACACGTACTACATCAGCCGGACGTGCAACGTGTCGGACCGGTTCGCGCACACGGAGGCGGTGTTCGGAGACTTCACGTACGTGATCATGGAGACGTTCGACAACAGGAGTTGCGCGTCGTTCGGAGAGGCCGACGTGTTCCTGGCGTCGGGGAGCTGCGAGATCTCGTCCGGCTTCGGAGACCAGTCGGCCATCACGAGTCTTTTTGCCAATGGCTCGGCCGTTGTGGCGCTGTATCCGAACAACGCGTGCGGAGGGGAACCATCGCTGTACTTTGAACTGGACAAGACGGCACTGTCGACGGGCTCCTGCCAGGACGAGCTCTACAGGTTTTACAGCAGTGACAGCAGTTCCGACGTGGGGTCGAGCTCACCGAGCACGACAGCGAGCAGCTCAAGTCATTTACACGCTGGAAGCAGTCGAAACAACGGCGGGAGCGCTAGTGTTAGCGATGCTTCGGACGGATCAAGTATCGGCATCGGTGCCATTATTGGTTTGGTAGCAGCGGCTTTGGTGGTTGTAGTACTCGTCGCTCTTTGCATCGTCCGCCGCGTTCGCAAGAAGCTCGAAGCGGAATTGGAGGAGGAGAACGACAACTTCACTGGCTTCAGATCTCCTCAAGATGGTCGCAAGAACGTGTCCTCGACAGCTCCAGGGTCACTCGAGTCGACGTTGGCGGGCAGCCACAACGAGGCGCACAAGCCGCTCAGTCTCGGCGGGTTATGGGACGATGAAGTCATCGCTACGGCTCGGATTCCTCGCGAGAAGGTCGTCGCCCAGCGTCACCTTTGCCGTGGAGGTGGCGGCGAGGTGTATCTCGGACTGTTCAACCAGCAGCAAGTCGCGATCAAGATGCTGCTCCCCGACACGCGCAAGAGCGTCAAGCACGTGAACGCGTTCTTAGCTGAAGTGAAGCTCATGGCGACGCTGGACCACCCGCGAATAGTGAAATTCGTGGGCGTGGCTTGGGACTCGCTCACGGATCTGTGCGTCGCCTCCGAGTTCATGGAAGGTGGCGACTTACGAGCATTGCTAGCGTCGTACGAGCAAGAAGGACATGCTACAGGGTTCGACCGCTCCAAGGTGACCATCGCGCTGCACGTGGCCCACGCGCTCACGTATCTCCACTCGCTCGAGACGCCAGTGCTGCATCGAGACCTGAAGTCCAAGAACGTCCTCCTCACGTCCACCCTCGAGGCGAAGCTCACAGACTTCGGCATCTCCCGGGAGCAAGTGGACAAGACCATGACGGCCGGGGTTGGCACGTTGCTCTGGATGGCGCCGGAGGTGATGCTGGGCGAGAGGTACGACGCCAAGGCCGATATGTATTCGTTTGGCGTCTTGCTGTCCGAGTTGGACGTGCACGTGCTCCCGTACTCGCACGCGAGGGAGAGCGGAGACGCGGGCTGCCAAATCCCCGAGGCGGTCGTTCTGCAGATGGTTGCGCTTGGCAAGTTGCGGGTCGAGTTCTCGTCGAACTCGTTGGACTCGATGGTGGCCTTGGGCCTGGCGTGTGTGTCACTGGACCCGACGGAGCGACCGACAGCGGCCGAGGCACTCTATCGGCTGCATACGATTCTATCGCAGGAGCTGTAAGTATGGGAAGGAGCAAATTGCAGTCATACAACCAACTAACTACATGTAATTACTGTGATGTAAGCTTCGTATCTCTTGTGCCATTGCTGCATGGCGCCAGTCTCGCTGCTAGTCCTCTTTGCTCGCCCACACGATACTGTAGTGAGCCCCCTTTGACGCCTTGCAGCATGTTGCACATGTTGAAGCTGTACAATCTTGCGGCAGGAATGGTGCAGTTACTATCGCTCGTGTGAATAGGACTCCGTAGCATTGCTGTAAACATGAACCGCTGCCCGTTAAAATGACAATACATGTACAATAATTGTTTACACCCACTTCCACCGCCGACGGCGTCCGTGCTGCTATGATGGGCCGTTCCCTCCGCAATATCCAGGCGACGATACCTTCGTCTCCTTTTGTCCATCGGAACGCCCTTCTTCGGCCAAAGTGCCGAATTCACGACGCTGCCTGTCTGCGTGAATGCTACAGTCAACGACTGGGGCCTCCAGACGAGGGGCTTCATTTCTGTTTGAGTTTTGCCTTTCCAGGTCCAAACGGACAATGTACATGCATGTACATGTACAGTACCCGATCGGGATGGTATTTGATACTTAAGTACTTCGCGCACCGCTAATAGCGGTCCGCTATGACACACACACAGGAGCTGCAAGACCGAGCTTGAGGTGCATCTCCACAAGGGAATCAGCGGCGTGTTGCTCAAGAGCGGCTCCAAAATGGCCAGCACAACTACTCGAGCAGTGTTCTGGATCGTGGCGATGACCGTCGCCGTCGCTGCCGACTCGGTCCTGCACGGTCGAAACATCTACCGGAACGAGAACTGTACTGGGACTCCGTTGATTCTGTCCATGGCGAACGACTCGAGCTGCGCAACCACGAATTGCGTCAAGAAGAAATTTGGTAGCGATGATTACTGGGTCTCCAACGCGTGCAACATCTCGGACCGGTTCGAGTACGCGCTCGACGTATTCAGCCAGACGGACTACGTGGTTCTCGAGATCTACACTGCCTCCGGGTGTGAAACTATCCACGAGACCTTCGGGTTGGCGCCTACTGGGAGCTGCCAAGTGGCGAACAATGCTACCACATTGTCATTAATCGCGACTCGCTACTCGAATGAATCGGTCTCCATCTCGTACTTCGCCGGCGGTTCCTGCGAACTTGACGAATTTCGCAAAAGTTACAGTGCGACAGCGACCAGCCTCAACGTCTCTCGAGGTGACTGCATCACTCCAGGCTACAGAGTTTACTCAAGCGTCTATCTCAATGCAGCTTCGAGCAGTGCAAGCGCTAATGCAGCTTCGAGCAGTGCAAGCGCTTCGGGAAGCGACTCGGTCACCAGCTCCACTGTTTCTAGTGAAAGTTCAAGTGGTGGTATCAGCACGGGGGCGATCGTAGGCATCGTCGTGGGTGGAGTGGTCGTTTTGGTGCTGCTGACCTGCGTGGGGTTGCTACTGTATCGGCGGCGCTCCAAGAAGACCCAGGACTCGGCTCCTGGTAAGCACGAAGGCGCGTACGCCCAAGTCGCGTCCCCCACAACGGGCCACAAGAGCACGGGCTCGGGCATGACGGACTTCTCCAGCTCGCTTGGTCTTGGTCCGCGAAGTCTTGCGGGGCTCTGGGACGACGAAGTCGTCGCGACAGCTCGCATCCCACGCGAGAAAGTCTTGGTGCAGCGGTTGATCACACGAGGAGGCTACGGAGAAATCTACTACGGACTCTTCCTCGGCAAACCGGTTGCAGTCAAGACGCTGCTGCCCGAGCTGCGCAAGAGCGTCAAGCACGTCAACGAGTTTTTGGATGAAGTGCGGTTGCTGGCACGGCTCGAGCACCCGCGCATCGTGCACTTTGTTGGCGTTGCGTGGGACTCGCTGGCCGACTTGTGTTTCGTCTTGGGGTACGAGGAAGGCGGCGATCTCCGTGCGCTCCTCGCGTCGTACGAAGCGCAGAACCTCGAAGTGGGTTTTGACCGCAGCAAAGTCACGATTGCGCTCCATGTAGCACACGCGCTGACCTACTTGCACTCTCTGGACCCGCCAGTTCTGCACCGAGACCTCAAGTCCAAGAACATCCTCCTCAGTTCCGAGTTGGAGGCCAAAGTCACGGACTTCGGCATCTCTCGCGAGCGAGTGGACACAACGATGACCGCAGGCGTGGGGACGTCGCTGTGGATAGCTCCCGAAGTGATGCTGGGCCAAAGGTACGACGACAAGGCGGACGTCTTCTCTCTCGGCGTCGTGCTGTCCGAGCTCGACCTGCACACGTTGCCATACGCGCACGCGAAAGACAAGAACAGCAACTCGGGGCGAAAGCTCCCGGACACGGCCGTTCTGCAGATGGTGACTCTGGGGAAGCTCCGCGTGGAGTTTTCTTCTCGCGCACTGGAGACGATGGTCGCGTTGGGGAATTCTTGTGTAGCGGTGGACCCGAAGGATCGCCCGACGGCCGCGGAGGTGCTCTACAACTTACAAACGATTTTGTGGCAAGACCTGTAAGAAGGAGCTTGGAAGTAGTAGGTGACCTACATACCTAAGCACTTCGAAACGTCAACAGAAGTCCAAAGCTTTTTTTTTTATTGTAACATTAGTCGCTGCGTCGTGCAGCATTATCTGGGGGGGGTGCACGCTAAAATGCAGACGTCGATAGGAACAGCACGTCCACGTGTCGTCGATAAATATTGAAAGCTCCCCCACTTCGACATGCCGCGACGTGGTCCCGCGGATCGGAGAGCTCGTAAGCTCTCCCACGTTCGACTTCCGCGTGGCTTGCAACTTTTCAGAAAAGTTGCTTCGCTCCCGTCCGGTTGGCCGTCTGCTTGTCGCGAATCCGGCCCTCGAGCTTGCGGCTGCTGTCCATGATGTCCTCGATGCTAGCGATGCACTGCTTGATCTGGCCGAAGTAGTGGCGCTCGGGCGTCGACGCGAACTCGGACGCGCTGCCCGTCGAGTCTCTGCCTCCTTCCTTGAGAGCCAGCAGATCCGCGTCCCCGCCGAACATGACGCGCTTCATGTTCTGCGAGCTCAGCGACATGCTCACGGGCCGCGTCGTGACCTGCAGCACGGGGGTGAGCGGCGCCGACAGCGCGCGGTCTCGCGTGTCGTCGTCCTCCGCCGCGGGGTTGCTGGATGCCTGCGAGTCCTGCCGGTAGACCGCCAGACTCGCGCGGTTCTCCTCGGACTCGTCCTCGTCCGTGAGCGAGTCCTGCGGCTGCTTCTTCACCGACGAAGGAGCCGACGGTTCCTCCTCTTCTTCCTCTTCTCCCTCCTCCACTACCGCCGTGTGAATGGACATGTTGCCCATCGTCTCGGACGTGGGTGCGCTGGACTGCTTGGAGCTGAGGCGGCTGTTGATCACGCGGTCCTCCTCCTCCTGGGGCGCGTAGCCCCCCACCTGCAGCAGTTTCAGCAGCCGCTCCTGGCTGCGGGGCGTGAGCGGGCGCGTGGAGACCTGCTGCATGTACTCGTTGAGCAGAACCTGGCGGGCCTCGACGGTCTCGGGCTGCAGCGAGGCCCTGCGACTCCACCAGAGCTTGGGCGGCAGCTTCACGGTGAGGCGCGGGGCGTCGTGCGCGAGCTTCAGCTTCTTGCCGAAGCTGGAGAAGTGGCGGAAGCGGATGAGGCGGTGGTAGCACAGGCCCTCGAAGTTCACGGACGTGCGGTAGACCGTGTAAGCCAGCGGCGTGTCCGCGTGGCGCGTCTGGGAGCCGATCACGGCCACCCGCAGCTGTCCGGCCATGCTGCAGTGGCTGGGCGGGGGGGATGGAGAGTGGCGAGAGCCCCACAAGCGGCGCAGACAGCGGGAGAAGAGGCCGCGCGACACGGTGACCGAGTTGTGATGTTCTAGCCTCTTGAGCGCTCCGTCGCAAATGGAAGAATGGGATGGCGGGCAGGCTCGACGGAAAAAAAAGGTGTTGCTTAGTTTGAGAGGATGTTTACAGCGGATTTAGATCGCAAACACAAATTCAAGGTACTGAGATTGCTTATTCATTATGGTGGGCGCTTGGGCCAAGCTAGTAGCCCCTCTAGCTCTAGGGCGTTGCTACCATCTCCTTGTTTGTATATTGGCCGCTCGGGTTGTTCTCTGACGCCTTTAATTTTGTTTTCAGCTGCTGCGCTGGTTAATTTGCCCAAGTGAGTTGTGTTGCCGTTAAGTTTGCCCAACAAGCGCCTCGGTCTCCTGACCGCGACTTTCACAAACTCCGCGACAGCATAGTACATTGTAAGGTGATTAGTATAGAGGTTTGGCAGCGAATGGCGCTTCCTCGGTGCGCTGTCTGCTGGTGCGCAAGAGGTGAAAAAAGTGGGGAGAAAATAGTACTGATCGCGCTCGCGAACGAGTTCACAAAAGCTCAGTACTTCGGATATTGTGAGTCGCGTGTGAGTCACAAGCTATAAAGGCGGTGTGTCTCAACGCGGTCGAAAAACGTGCGCGCGTAGGTACAATTTGGCCAAAACGGGTTGCGAAGTGGCAACGGCGCCATACAGAGCGACTGGGCGCGTTGCGGCATGAGGACCGCAAGTTCACCGGAACCATATTACCGCGCTGCCCAGTTGGAGATCGTTTGGAGTGTGTCGACGGACGCCGCTCGCTACTAGCGACGATGCAGACAGCAAGAAGCATCGACTTGCTGTCGTGGATATTGACAACCTGGCAAGGCGCGGTCAAGCCGGAGTCCGAGTCGTGCGCGCGGAGCCCACGAGATCAGTCATCCACTAAAACCGAGCAGTTGCCTATGAGGATGGAAACTGCGCAGGCCGATTGACAAATACACAAGTCGGCAAGAAAGGCCCAATGCTTGCAGGTCGCGCTCTATGATGGCTCGATCGTCTGTCGCTTCAATCGGCCAACGCCGTCGAAAGCCCCGCGTTGCAATGGCAACCGATTCCTCCAGCCACCGTGGCTGGAGCTATCGGTTGTTTGGGGCGCTACCGGCGTTGCAGGGTGCCCAGGGTGGACTCGGTTGTGGCAGCCATGTCGGCAGCGTGTGGCCAGCAGCGCAGGCTGAAGTTTCGGCGACCTAGACGTAAGTCGCTGCACCGCGTCGACGACGCTTCGCTCCGCATTCTTGCCTGCGCACGCCACTCCGATGAGGCACGGCTTGCACCGAAAGTAAATCAGTGATGGCCATGCAAGAACGTGCGCCATGGTTAATCCTTTTCACGACTGTACCATTCTCTTATCGGCAGAGTTCCTGGTAGAGATCGTTTCGATCGAGGCTGGATAATGTGAAGCCTGTTCATACAGTTCCAAGTGCTATCCACTGACCGGTCGACGATGATCACTGAGGAGCAGCAGCGCAACGAATATCACGCGTACATGGAGCGCAACATGGTGCATGTACTTCGATGTATTAAACGTTATGCACTTTGGATCTGCTTGTCGGCATTGGCACTGCTTACGGACTTGGACAGCCAGTGGCAGTTCTTCTGGGTCTCAGAAAAGAAGACGGCGGTTGTCGGGACGCTTTTCACGACGCAGTCGCTGACTGCTGTTACCGTTATCAGCGTTCAAGTGCCTGTGAAGTCCTGAAACTATCGCAGTCGAAGCCATCTCTCACATCGATTGATATCATAGTTGTGTTTCGAACAGGAAAACGCGATGGTGGGTTTGCCACCAAACAAAAATGAATAATGTCAAAACGGTTAAACATGGTTGAAGTTGCGCTACTTGTACTTTGCTTGAGGGGGAGGGGGGGGGGTCTTGACATGGACAATCTCATCGCTCGTTACTTGATGGTTCATAGAAATTCGCTATCGCTATCTTCGTGGATGGTGCTCTGCGTCATCTTCTCGCTCGCCAGGAAGCTCAGGTGCTGCAACATGCCGATGTGCTCCTGGTCCGCCTCCTTCCTCGACTTGGTGTCCAGCACGGCCACCGTGCCGAGCGCGTGCCCGTCGCGCGAGAAGATGGTCGCGCCGGCGTAGTAGCGGATCTTGACGGCGCCCTTGTCGCCCTTGACCATCGGGTTCTCGCGGAAGCGCTCGTCGTTCTTGGTGTCCAGCACCACGAGGACGCTCGGCTGGCAGATCGTGTGGGCGCAGAACGACAGCTCGCGAGGCAGCGTCGTGTGCGCCATACCGATATTGGCCACGAGGAGCTGCTCCTCGTCCTCGATGATACTCACGTACGCGATCGGGCACTTCATCGTCTTCGCGGCGACTTCACAGTACATGTTGAACTTGCCCGAAAGCCCCAGCTCGCGGATGTTGAGTTCGCGCAGCACGGTCAGACGCTCCTCCTCGTCCACCGGGTATGGTGGTTCCGGCCACGGGTTGAGCCACAAGCCGCTGCTGAGCGTGCTGCTGCGATTGCGGTCCGCAGCCGATCCGTTGGACGTCTTTCGGCTTGAGTTGGACGAGTGAGCGCTGCCTCCACCCGGGCGCAGGAAACCCGTCGACCCGGCCGACGTCGGGCTGTCCAGCGAATGGAACGCCACACACGACACACAAACACGCATGGACCGGGACTGGATGCGGTGATACAAGGAGCAGCTGTTGCAAATGACCTCGCCGCAGGCTCGGCAGTGGTGCTTGCGCTTGAACATGTTGAAGCGCTTGTTACAAATATGGCAGCTGAAGCGGTCTTCGTCGTTCACCCAGGACGTGTGCTGGATCACGTCGAGTCTCGGGAGCGCCACGGCGCGCGAGGACCGCGTGTTACGGAAGGACGACTTGCGCGACGGCAGCCGTGACCTCGATCCCGGCGTGTGGGCCATCCCGTTGTTGTGCATCTGCGAGGCTCGGAAGCCGCCCATCGGGGTGATCGAGTCAATGGACTGAGACTTGCGAAGCGAGACGCGGTGGGATGCGCGGGGCATCAGCTGGCTGCTCTGCTCGTCCACAGTGTTGAGGTTGTGCTTGGGGAAGTTGTCGTTGTAGGTAAATACGTCCTCGGACGAGTAGTCGGACGACACGTCCGAGATGCCGGAGCCCTCAATATCATTGGAGGTCATGGATCGCGGGGACGACGAGTCCGATGAGGCGGTGGAGCTTTCTGTGTACTGGGTCACGGCCTGCATCTGCTGTACGCGCTTCAAGTCGGCGAGCTTTCTTGTGCGGTCAGCTTCCGTGCGCTTGGCTCGCATCCTCCGGCGGAACCTGAAGCGGCACTGCAGCATCCGCACTACGGCGATATAGCCCACAAACTTCTTGCGCTGCACCACCGTCCGAATGAAACCCTGCACCTTGCCTGCATTTCTCCTCCGGATCGTCATTACCTGACGACGCCGACGCAGCTTCTGGCGCTTCTTGTAGCGGAAGCGAATCTGCAGCGTCCTCACAGCTCGGAGGTATCGCAAGTAGCGCGCGCGGGCCGTCACGCACAGCACCGCGTAGAAAATCTTGATCATATGGCGGTGCAGACGCTGCGAGCGCATTTCCTCGAGGAACTCGTACGTCGGCTTCTTCATAAACATCTTGGTGAATCCCATCTGAACGCCCACCGCAATGCACTTGGTGACGAACTGGCCCTGGTCCGGTCGCTCGCACGCGCCCTGCGGGTTTGCATCGTTTTCCTTCGGAATCACGTCGAGCAGGCCCTTCAGCAGTTCCTTGGCCTCACTGCTAATGACCGCCAAGCCCTCATCCGAATCCGCATCGGGCAAGCCGAACGAAGTCCCTTGCTTCTTTGCAAGGAGCGGGTTCTTTGACCGCTTCAAACTGAAGTACCGCGCGACGAATTCATCGTGCGGCAAACGAATCGGGTACCCTGCCCTTGCCACGCGGACCGCCTCCATCACACCGTTGCAGCGAAGCTGGTTCAAGACACGTTCCCGCTCGTAAATACCTGCCTTGCACAGCTCATTTGGCTTGAGACATCGCACGTAGTGCGGGTTGGTCTGCTGTAGCGTCTCCAACAAGGTCGTCAACTGTTCCTTGAACTGAAGGCCAACACTCGCACCGCGGTGCTTGCTGGTCTGTGCACGTTGCCGCGGAGAGGACTTGGCACGGTCACGCGAGCCGCCGATGCCCTCACACAGAGTGCGAGTGAAGCTGCCCTCCCTCGTGGAATACACCAGCATATCCACCGCCTCTTGGTGGAGGACATCCTTGTTCTTTTCCAGGAATCCATCAGAAGAGTATTCCACGTGACCTGCGTAGTGTACAACCGTGAAGAGACCGCGTGCGCGCTGAATACGAGACGCTTCAAATCGTGGGTGGCTGCCGCATGCGCGGTAGAGCTTGGATGCTAACGTCGTGTCACTCCCCTTCGGCATCACGCACTCCTCGTCGATGAGCGAGAGGATGCCAGTCGGTCGCTGCGAGATCAGGTTCACACAGTCCTGGTTATCGCAGAACTCAATGTACTTCCAGTCCACGCCCTGCGACTCGTACTCGCGCTGCTCCGCCTTGAACACGTAGTCGTTGAACTGCTGCTGCAGCGTCTCGTTGGCAAAGTTGATGCAAAGCTGCTCGAACGAGTTCTTCGGGAACACCTCGAAGCCGAAGATGTCGAGAATGCCAATAAAGTGGAGGCCGCCCTTCGCCTTCTGGCTGTCGTCCATCTTGAGGAAATGGTTGATCTTCTTGACCATCCAGTCGAACAGCCGTCCGTACAGCGCCTTCGCGAGGGCGTCGCGGGCGTTATTGGCCTGAGCTGCGGAGAGCTTCATGCTGACAAAATCAGTGCCGGCGCGAATCCGGCGCACACTCAGCGCACGCTCCAGCTTGGTGGCGTCCACTGCCATGAGCGTGGCCGCCGCGTCCCGCGACCAAATACAGCTTGGAGCCAAGTCCGACTTGCCGGCACCAGGCCCCATCGACTGGCCTAACCTGTCGCTGTTTTCATCGTGCTCAAAGGACAAGTTGCCGATGTGCATGAGCGCCGCCAGGATGTCGAAAATGCCTGCGCGCTCCGCCTGCGTGAAGCCCACGATGTCCATGGCGTCCATCACTCGCCGGAACATGTCCGCGTCCCTGACGCCATCTCGACGCTGGTAGCACTCGCTCTGGTTCAAGAACCGATAGTGCAGGAACTGGCGCGTGGCGTCCGAGACCTCGCCGTGGTCTCCCGGAGGCATCGTGTGGCCCTTGGGCGGGTCGAGGAACCAGCGCTTGCGGGCAGCGGGGGCCGCGCCGATCGCCATTTCGTAAAAGATGTGGTAATTCCGCTCTCCCTTGGACTGCGACACCAGTCGCACCTTCTCGAGCAAGTACGTCTGGATGCTGGCCCCTGTGAGGCGGCCGCCGCTGGTGAAGTGCAGCTTGATGAACTTGCCGAAGCGACTCGAGTTGTCGTTGCGCAGGGTGCGCGCGTTGCCGAACGACTCGAGCAGGATGTTCGTCTGCAGGACCTTGGCCGCGATGCCCTCGGGGCTTTTGCCTGCGACGGAGGCCGCGAGACTATTGGCGCCGGCTTGCGCGAGGTACTCCATGAGGAACTTGGTGCTCTCGGTCTTGCCGCTTCCGCTCTCCCCGCTCACGAGGATGCTCTGGTCGCTCATGACGCCGTTCAGGCCCAGCATCATGGCCTTGTAGGCCTCTCCAGCCACTTGGTAGATGTGCGGGGGCATGGGCTCGCTGCCTTTGCTGCGCATGGAGCTGCTCCTGGCTTCGAAGGATAGCAGGTACTTGGCCATCGTGTCTTTGCTGTAGACGTTCGGGATCTTCTCGAACGGGTTCACGGCCAGCAGGATGGCCCCCGTGTTGGTGTAGATCTTGTGCTGCGCGAAGCGCGTCTCGAGCGCCGACAGGATCGTCGTCTCGTCCAGCTCGATGAGCTGCGTCAGGTCGTCCACGTCGACGCGCTGGCCCTGGCCGGGGGACAGCAGCCGCACGTCGGGCGCGTCCTGCGTCATGTCCACCGGCACGCCGCGCTCGGCCACGCTGCCGTCCTCGAACTTGACGACGACCACGGCGCCCGATGCCTCGATGGGGCTCACGTAGCGGTCGAGGACCTGGCCGCGCCGCCATTTCTGCGGCGCCAGCTGCACTTCCACCTGCGCGCCCACGTCCATGCTCGAATCGGACACTGCGCCTCGGTGGTGACCGTCCTTGCTTGCTCCGCCGGGGTGGGAAGGTGCTCGGGCGCCTTCGTGCACTCTGCCGGGCGAGCCGTTATTGTGTGAGGGAGTCAGTGGGCGCCCCAACTCGATCGCATCGGGCATACGCTGCCCACAACCCCACACGATCAGGTCGGGACGCCGCGACCCGCTTACTTTGCGCCGCCGGAGCCTTATTTCCTGAGAAACGACCTTGCAAAGCGCTATCGGCTTTGGAAGGGGTGGATAACGGCAGCGCTTGGGTGGGGCGGGGTGCCTCTGTAAAGGCAACTGGGGAAAGTTGACGGGTATTGCCGGGAATAGTAAAAGCAAGAGGTCGTAGTTCAGTCTATGCTCGGGACCAGACTGTGAACTGTCTCCTACGCGTCCCCGAGAATTGTACTTAATACAGTACGATTGCCGATTAAATATATCATATTTTTAAGCTCACTTACTTACGGCGGAAATATGTAAGGCACAATATATATTGACGTTAGATCAAAATACATCGCACGACTATAGTAAGCAAACAAGCCAAGTATCTAAACAAAATGCTACTGAGAGCCATTGCGGTCTAGGTGACACACCCGTCCTTCCTTCCGGGGGCTTAGGTGTTATCAGCCTACTTTCTAATGATTCTTCACATTTTATTCACTATAGTATCTTCCTATTTACTTTAGTCTTATACTTCAAGAAATGTCCTCATTCACAAAAACTCCGGCGCTTACAGTTACTCCCACTCCTACTAGCTGTAGCATCGCCCCAGGGGAAGATGCTCTATCCGTCTCATCCAGCAGCGAGGGCTGCACTGTTATCACTTGTCGTCGCCGTGGCCATGGGGTAGGTGCTAGTACTACAGTAGTAAGGCAATTGCGATTAGTTAATGCCCCTTCTCAATGTTGGTACCGTGCTTCCTATTTGAAGCATGGCGGTATAAATGTACTGGATTATGGAAATGCCTGGGCACCCTGCGGTGCCTCGTGCACCTCGAGTCGAGATTTGGAGAAACTGCCACTCAATCGCTTTGGGCCGTCCAGACGGCGCCCGGGAAGCTGGGAACTGTGGCGGTGGCAGACTTCGCCGAGGCTTGCTGGCTGGCGGGGAACCTGGTCACGTGGTCGCCCGAGTTTCTTTGCCAGCCGCTGCATGGGCATCCGTGTCTAACGCAGCACGAAAGCGCATTACATGTAAGTTAACATGTTGGAGCCGGTTGGCCCCGATGCCGCCCCAAGGACGTACATGTACTGTAACGGTCGCTCGAGTGGCGTCAAGTGCCTGCCCTGCCACCAGGACGGTGCTGCACGCTGTAGACGACTGTACTGCGCTCATGACCGAAATTTTCATGCTCTATCCGATACTGCGCTCTACGCGTTCGGTCTGCTCGTCTACCAAAATCCAGATCCGAGTTTACAGGCTTTTGTCACAAAAGGCAACAGCGTCACTACGTGCCCTTGCATGCGTTGTTGTGCACCACGGTGTCTGACGATAGAAAGGTCACTGGGCCGAGTCGGCATTGCAGAGATGGTGCCGACGACTTGGCTACACGAATGAATTTGCGAGCCAGATAGGATTGCACGAGTCCGCATTGTTTGGATTCGGCCTCCGAAATTCGAGCACGGGATCCGATGCGGGCCGCCGCAGCAGCAGAGACCAACTCATTGCTCCAGCTTCATCGTTGATGCTCAACTTTGGCGTCTTTACATGATCTATTGCATGAGCAGAGAGAGCATCGGAGGCTCAATCCTTTGCACGGATGCTGCACTCCTATCCACCCCACCACTGTGGTGGCCACAGGGTCGGTCTCCTCTATCCTATTGATGCGTCATCGACGCTGTCTTCTTCGTCTCTTTCTTCTTCTTCCCGCGGTTCAGAAGCTCTTTCTCGCGCGGTACCAGTCGCAGCTCTCGGACGGTCGTCAAGAAGGCGAAGAGCAGGGATCCCAGCGCCTCGTGCGTCAGCACGCGGACGTGTCCTTCTCCTCGATGGGTTTTCGTCTGACGCTCAACGCCGGTTCTTCCGCGATCAAAACCTGATGAAGACGCGGTGTTCACGATCACTTGGCCATCTGCTTTTACTACCTTGGTCACCACGAGGACCATCGAGTGGTAGTCTACCCGGAACTCTGCTTTACTGTAATACGTATCAACAGAATGGTCAGACTCATTAATTCGGACTCCACCTTGTGCTCTATCTACGGCGATGCACTTACAGAACTTGCAACAGCACTTGGACACTGTGTAGCTCTGCAGCTGTCATCGGTGAGGGCCGGAGTAAGGCGCTGGATAAATAGAGGGCGAACTGCCCGATGGAGTCGACGGGCGGCTCGTCTGAATTGGTGGTCCACGCCGTGCTTTTATTGCGCCACTCGCGATGGTACTTCTGGATGAGGACGAAGAGGAACGTCGGGAACGGCCGATGTGTTTTCGCCTCAAACTCTGCTTCTACTGCGCAGCAAAATGGCCCAACCCAAGACATGAATGGCAAGAGAGACACGAATAAGTGCACTCACAAGTGAGTAAACCCCGTGCGTATCCTTTCACCCCTCACAGTGCAAGCTATGGCAACAAACCTGCGTCGTTGATATCCGCAAGCGTGGGTGCGGACATCGCCCCCGACACGGCCATATCCTTCTGAACACGGTCGCAGATCTCTTGCATCGCTGTCTTCAACTGCGCGAACGTCACCACATACTGCCGTGCGAGCCACTGGAAATGGAAGGCCTGCCGCCTCACTTGGACTTCCGGGTCCAGCGTCTCCATCCCCACCAAACTGTTCCGACGTCGGTTGGATAGGAACTCAAAGTGCGACGGATCCTCCTCCAGCTTCTTCACGCCAGGAAAGCGATACCTCATCACCTCCGTCGGCAGCGAGCGGAACGTCTCGTCCACTGCTTCGTATCTCGCCTCCAGCCCTTCCGCAACTATCCTCAGTCGGTTCACGTCCAGCGAGCTGAAGCGGGCACCTTTGCGCGCGCCGCACATCATGAGAATCTGCCAGAACCGCCGGGGGCGGGGCGGGGGGGGGGGGGGGGGGGGGGGGGGGGTGGGGTGGGGTGGTGGGGGGGGGGTGGGG